>PVQB02000520.1:0-100001 GCA_002980475.2 Fusarium beomiforme | reverse complement strand
TTCCCCAACAGCCCCCTGCGTCCCCTCAATCCACCGCCTCCTCAAATCCTCATCAACAACCGGGTTCTTCTTCGCATACCACCCCTGGAGCGGCTCCAGCAAATGATTTGCAAAATGCTCAATACCTCCTTCGCCCCCACCAAGATGAAACAGCATATTCGGCCCCATGACGCCCCATCGTAGTCCAGGACCGTAAGATACCGCATCGTCAATGTCTTGAACGGAGCAGACGTCTTGTTGGAGGATATGGAATACTTCGCGCATCACGGCGGCTTGGATTCTATTGGCGACGTGGCCGGGAACTTCTTTTTGGAGATGAATGGGCTTTTTGCCCAGGGTGGCGTAAAATGACATTGTTCTTTGGATAGTGGTGCTAGAGGTTTGGGAACCGCCGACGACTTCGACGAGGGGAATAAGATGAGGAGGGTTGAAGGGATGACCGACGACACAGCGTTCAGGTCTTGCAGCGGCAGTCAGGCCCTCTTGGATAGAGGAGCAAGTAAGACCACTTGAGCTCGTCGCGATGATAACATTAGGCCCAAGTCGTTCTCCCATCTGCTGAAACAATCTTCTCTTGAAGTCAAGTCTCTCAGGGCCATTTTCCTGAACAAAGTCTACGCCCTGCAGGGTTTGTTCTAGACTGGTAGTGAAGAGAACATCTTCAGCCTTGGCGTCTTCGTTCTTGACCAGCCCAATCGATGTTAAAACGGGAAGCGCGTCGCGGATAAAGTTGCGAAGATATGTTTCTGCAGCTGGGTTGATGTCAAAGGCCTTGACTTGTAGACCTTGGGCGATGAAGAGGGCGGCCCATGAGGCGCCGATTGCACCGCAGCCAATGATTGCGACAGACTTGATTGATGACATGGCGTGAAGAAAGTACGATAAGATGATACTGTATGGAAGCGATGAATTTGAATGGACAACCAAGCAGTGACCGGCACAATGATATTTATTTCATCCTGCATAGCAACTGGAAACCCCATCTATTCCGCTCTAATGCTTCACAGACCCTTATTTCCGCATCTCCAGTCGCGCATCGGCATTAATCTCAGCAACGTCATGCATCGGCACTTGAATCAAGCAGTGGCAAAATCTCCATCGGATCAAGTTCCGACAGCCACTCTCCACGTGCTAATCTCATCAAATCCTTCTTTTCTAACTTCTAGAGAATTTCTAGATCGTTTTTCGTGCGGAACCATCCGCGCCGTATCCACTGTTCCGTTCCGTCCCTGAAGCGACGATCTCTAAAAACGTCATCGTGGAGCGTACTTCAGCAAATGAGATGCTCTGCCCTGGATGGTGGCGGCTTTTTGAGCCTCATGTTGTAGCGCGTGGAGATGAGTCCACTCATTTTTTCATGTCCGATTACCGCTCGCGCTCGCGTTTGAGATTACCGATCCGGTCTCTGTTTGGGATCGGGGCCGGATTATGGAGATGGTGACGATGCATTGTTGTTATGGAGTTGAAAAATGGGTTTCTTATTGAGTGCCGACAAGATTTGGATCTCGATACTTTGTTACACCGACTTTGTCACCGTTGTTGAAAGATTAAAGAGCTTGATAGAAGCATCTCCAAGTTTAATTTGCATCTTCTATCCCAACGCAGCTCTCCACTGTATTCATGTTTCTTTTTCATTTTAACTCATTATCCCTCATACTTCACCCTTCATCCTTCATCTCCATCATCTATCATGTCACAAGAGCCTAGAATCCTAGAGGTTTACGGCCCCGGTACACACACCGACCGCACATTCATCCCCGTTCCTCAAGACACACAACGCATCTTCCGTCTTATCGCCTCACAAACACCTGGCTTCACCCAGGATGAATCCATCCTTTCAAAGGTCACTTTCACCGGCGATGACTTTCCCACCATTTCAGGACCCATCAAAGCCGTCTCTGTCGCTGCTGCCCTACACGCCATGGCTGGTGTTGTAGCAGATGAGATTCTCACTCTTCGAGGCGTTGAGAACAAGGAGCGCAAGATCACTGTGAATACTACCCATGCTGGTCTTTGGTTTGGTAATATCGCTACTGCCTACGTTGATGGAAAGGATGTCTTGACTTTGGCCAAGTCTGGGGAGCTGAAGAAACTGCTGCCAGACTGGGAGACAGGTTGGGTTGACACGCCTCTCAAGTATCGCACTACTGGTCTCTACCCTACCTCTGACCCAGATGTCTGGTACTCACTCCACGGCTCAATGAATGCCGAACCAGTCCTCAAGTCCATCGGTGTCGACCCATCTGAGGCTATCACCTCCAACGAAGACGCAGCCGCCCATATCGCCAAGTTCACAAGCAAACTCTCCCCCGAAAAGCTCGAGTTCACGAATCTCCTCAACGGCAACTGCGGAAGTGTTTGCTTTACACCTAAGCAGTGGAACGAAAGCGAGATGGGCAAGTCGCTCGCTGCTCATCCCCTCATCAACGTCAAGGCTCAACCTCACGCCATTCCTACATCACCCGTCGCATTCTCTCCTCTGGACGCAGCTGATAAGCGTCCTTTGGCTGGTATCAAAGTTGTCGAGATGACACGCGTTATAGCAGGGCCTCAAATCGGCACTATCCTGTCAAGCTTTGGCGCTGATGTGATTCGAGTTAACCCTCCTCATCTGCCAGATATCAACATCATGCAACTTACTCTCAATGCTGGCAAGCGCACTATCGCCATTGATCTGCGCAAACCCGAGGAAGCAGCTATCATCAGGTCTCTTATCGCCGAGGCAGATGTCTTCATCCAGGGTTTCCGTATGAACAAGATGCCCAAGTTTGGTCTCGGATTGAATGACATTCTCAAGATGGCTGGTGAGCGAGGTCGTGGTATTGTTCACGTTTCAGAGAACTGCTATGGTCCTGATGGGTACTACGCCGAGAGACCTGGTTGGCAACAGATTGCCGATGCAGCTGCTGGATCGGCTTTTGTCACTGGCCGATCTCTCAACTTGCCCAACAATGAGGCTGTCTTGCCCTCACTGCCAGTCAGTGACATGACGACTGGCGCTCTCGGTGCAGTAGGCACTCTTCTCGCCCTTCGCGATCGGGCCACCAAGGGCGGAAGCTACGCCGTTCATGCATCCCTCGTCGCAGTCAACACATTCGCTCTTCGACCCGATGTTGGGCTCTACTCACCCGAGACCGTCGCCGAATGCGCCAAGCGGTTCCAGTGGGCAGAAATGAGAGGATCGCATCACGTTCTGGATCTTCTGATGACGGTCTGGGATGGCTGGAAGAGAGTCCTCGGTAAGGAACTGTCGGAAGATGGAGGGTGGTATCAAAGCTTCGAGACAAGTGCTTTTGATGGCAAGCAGTTGAGTATTCTCAAGCCTGTCGTTAGTTTGAGTGATGATGAGGTTACGCCACGATGGAAGACGCCTAGTGTACCATATGCTCATGAAAAGGCTGAGGGCATCAAGTTCCAGTGAGCCGTATTGGTTATGGAGGAAGAATAAAGCATCGGAATACCCATATAGACAGAAAAAGAATTACTTTGAAAGATATCTCATTTACTGTTACATGCTAGGTGCTGAATTTCTTACAGAGGTATGACAAAGAGGAGCGCTATTTTAGCGTCGGATTGGGGCGTGTATTTTTAAAGTCACTTCTCGCATGAAAAAACAAGAGAGGCTACTTTGAGCTACTTCATCATGTTTTTCAGCGCTCGTATTTGACATGATTCGATTCGCAATGAGTCACTTACCGGTTTCCAGCTTTGAATAACTTCATAATAAGCGCCTCGTGAGTTCGCGGAAGCGCAAACAACAATAGCCTGGCTGTGTCTCTTTGCTATTCTGCATTCAACTGTATGCTGCCGACCTTTACCTTAATCACCTCATTCCGGCACTAATGGAGAACGCTGCCTCTCCGAGCATGACGACAACCAGAACCGCATACATACGATCCATCCTCGACAAAGACAAACAAGACAAGTACCATGAGAGCTGTTGGCTTAACATCAAATGTCTCCTGGGGATGTGGGTCGGTCAGAGAGTCCATTTCGATCCTGCAGGAACCGGCGCTCGTCGACTTCGCAGCTCACAACCTCCCAATCTCCATCACCACTATATTCTTGGACAATCAAATCCTGTAGACGCTTTTGTGCTAGACTGGTTCTTGGATAACTCCCAACCCGACAGTTGGAGACTTTCTCGCCATGACTTTGAAGTATATCTTTCAGAGATGCAGATAAAAGATCCGGCGAATAAAGATCTTGTTTCACGGCTAAACCATGAGGGCGTCAAGATCACTGTAGTTACACCATCTATACCCACAGATTTCGAGACAGAAGATATATGTGATGGAGTAATGCTCACCCTAAGCGACTACGTTCTCGAAACATCTCTTATCAGAAGCTCAAGCTGCTGGGTAACAACAGACGCACTCTACAGAGATTCCCTTCGCCATGGCCACCCACAACGGTACAACACCGAGGAGCTAGCCAAGAAGCACTACGAAAACAGACTCAAGAATAAAATGGGCCATACACGGAGGTCATGCTCCTATCCCCACGGTAAATCCGATGCTTGGAAACAAGACCATGAAGAAGACTGGATAAACTACAAGTGCCCATCATGCGGCCGGCGGTGCAAAAGAAGTAAAGGCTGTAAGATTACTGGTGACGACTGGGCGAAGAATAAAGATAGGATAGCGTGGGATGAGGGAGTTGATACAACTGCGCCAAGACCGCCTGAGTTTGAGAGAGATTGGAGACTTTTAACGGCAGAAGATGTTTGTAATGGTTGGGGTACGGATGGTATGTCCTATGAGAGGTTCAGGAAGTGGAAGTGGAGGTCCGTTGATACATTTACAGGAGAATAATTCCAACACGATCTGTGTCTTTTATCTATTAATATTCTCAAGCTTCTTCTCATAACTCATCACGTCATTTCATCTACCCAACCCAACTCCCATCGGCCATTCACTAGACCTCATGAATTCCACATCCCAAGTGTCGAAGACCCATGGCCTCAAGCTCGTCAATCTGGGCCAGGTCAGGCCCAACACTTCTTTCCTGGAGACCCTGCAGCGAAGCCCCGCTGATCTTAGTCTTGGGGATGAGCTTTGTTCCCCTGTCATCGAGAACAGCTAGGATGTGTGCAGCAGCCTGCTCATGTTAGCATCTCAACCATTCCAGATGTGAGGCGAGGGCTTACCTTAGCGTTGATGGTAAGAGTCTTGGAGTCGGGGTTGTCGATGGTATCACAGGCTTGATGATAGCAAGGATCCTGCGCAACAGCCGTGCCCTAAATCCCCGTTAGCAGACGGCAACAGATTTTCCGCATTAGACTCACGGTATGCAAAAATCCAAAAGGCTTGTTCAAATTCTGCCAAAAAGACGCGTAATCACTTCCATTAGTCAAAACAGCAGGCGTAACCTCGATACCCTGGCTCTCAAAATAATCCGTAAAGATCTTCTCCGTGACCTCAGAGCCCTTTGGAGCTTTTGATCCATGCGAGCTTCCATCAGTGTCAGCGACACCGAAGAAACCTTTGGAAACCATGTCGAAGTTGAGATACACGAGGAGATCGTTGACGTCTTTGGTGGACAGAGTGGAGGTGTAGTGCTTGCTGCCGAGGAGGCCGTTTTCTTCGGCGCCCCACCATGCGAAGCGGATTTTGTTCTTGGTTTTGTACTTTGAGAGGGCGAGGAAGAGCTCGAGGATGAGGGATGAACCGGAGCCTGCCTTTGTCAGTGTGAGTCGTACGGATTGATTGGGCCAAAATACCATCATCGTTGATACCAGGACCAGCTTGAACACTGTCAAGATGGGCACCGAGCTGGATAATTGTTAGCATCAATGATGGGTCCGATAAGAGATTGACATACCATGATAACGTTACGGGGATCACCGCCCTTGGTCTCAGCAATAACATTTTGCGTAATCCTCTCCTCAATAGTCTGTGTCTGTTGGAAATGCGCCGTCACAGTCTCGCCAGCCTCAATCTTCTCTTTGATCTTCTCTCCATCTGCAAGGTTAATAAAACCAGAAGGAACATATCTCTCAGGGTCAGGTTGACTGAGGGAACCAGCAGTCACATTAGTGGTCAGATCATGGTAGATGATGACAGCAGATGCACCAGCCGCTGCAGCGGGAATCATTCTTCCAGCGAGAGTTCCACCAGTAGGGCATCGAAATCGCTGGACGAGAACAATCTTGCCCTTGACACCAAGATCATCATATGACGAAGCGTCGCAGCCTGCAGCGCCTTCGGGACCGAGAACGACTTCGGCGGTAATTCCTTCTTCGGAAGTTGAGGGGGAGTAAGTGAGGCCAAAGACGTAGACGGGCTCATCGTCAACCTTGAGCTCAATCGAGTCCACAAAGGCGAAAAGGGCGGGGAAGTTTTGCTTCCAGACTTTGGCGTTCTTGACCTTGGAGATACGCCTGTAGATGTAATCGACTGAAGCATCGTAGCCGGGAAGACCGAAAGCTCTGTTTCCACCGTTGGCGAAGGCAATGTCGTTGAAGGCCTCGAGGTTGGACATGAGGCTACAGTCGCGTTAGTTTGAGGTGACAATGCGAATAATGAGGATCATTACTTTTTGGTCTTTATGTCAGCCTGGATCTTCTTGGACTCAAGCTTGTGAGTCTTGGCGAGGCCATGGCCGGGAGCCAACGCCAGCAATGTGGCGATACCAGTGCTGAACTTCATAGTGACGATACACTACACTCAATTGACCGTGACTGCAAAAACGGGGACTTGTACAAAGGCAGTCGGGCCTCTATTTATACTGAGGATAAAAGTCACGCAATCAGAGGCAATCGCAATGCCAAGAGAGCCAATCCATAGCGGGGATCATGACGAACACAAGTTCGCGGAAATACTGTCTCTTCTGGAAGGTCATATCTAGCCAAGAAGTCTCCATGATGATCGTCAGCAGACCTTATCGCTAGCGGTGACGGCTCCCAGGCACTTTTGCTTGCACCAACAGCAGTCGAATTTTCACTGCACTAAAACGAGGCCAAGCCCGATCGACGTTACAGTAAAGACGGGTCGGGCGATAGCCCCGCGATACCAAGAGTGCCGCGGACATTCAATTGGACAATGGTGAGTTTTTTCCTGAGGGTATACTAATCTGGCAGGTGAGAAACTTTTTAGAGACAAGGATTATGAACCATACGAATAAGCTTAAGATGCAAAAGTTCCTAGCACACGCTAGATGAGATATGGCGATGGATGGAAACAATCCTGACCTTGACATGGTACCAGTTGTTCGATTGCTCGCATTTGACGATGTTCATCCAGGCCTTCTTCAGTATTCCGGAACATTGCCCTGTTGTTCGGTGCAGGCGTTTCGGCAACTTTGATGGAACAATATGATTGATAGATGAACTGTACAACATGTTGTTTCAAAAATGAACAATGCATCCAGAACACTTATTTAAATGGCCCAGGGCTCTGCACTAAAGCGCCAAATCCCTAGATATCCAACTTTTTCTTCTGTCGTTAACTAACAAATCTCGAATTTATATACTGGCAACTAACATTTACATGTGCGCTGCAGAAATATCTCGAACATGGATTTCAAGAAACGTATTGCCATCCTGGTGCCGATTGATGTACAGTCGGGCTTCATCGGTACTGAGTACCTGAAGTCCTTCCGCACTACTAGTGAGGGTCAAGAGACTATCAACCAACTGTCAACAGGTCTTAACCCTGTTCAGGCTGACGAGGCCAACGCTGAGTCTCCCGACGAGATAACTGAGGAGGGTGTCGAAATTATCCTCAATCCGCACCCTGGGCTTTCTATAGCGCACGACCTCATTGCATTCCTTCTCGGTTGCAAAGCGGTAACTTCCCACCTCTTCAGACGTTATCCGATACCCTCGGACACCCCTTCACAGCCATTCCCCCGCAGCCTGAAGGTTGACCAGTGGACACCATGGGTAAGTTTCGCACTATCAAAGTCACGACAGTTTGAGCCAGGTAGCGTTGAGTGCTCAACCCCTATGAAAGCGGGCGACATTGAAGTTCTCACCGTTTCAAACAGTAAGTTCGTACAGCTTACCGGACTTCTCGCTGGGGATGATATGTTGATAAGCAAATTGTGGGAGATGCCTGATGATGCAAAACTTGTGAGTCCTCTTCTGGAATCGTTGAAGCCTGACTTTAGCTTGGTGGAGGAACGTGGCCAGAGGGTTATTGCTTGGAGGGTTCATGGGCTTGATGTGTCGTACTATATGGATAGACATGGGTATTGCATTCCTGGTATGGTTTGGCCTCTTGAGAAGAACGGCGAGACTTGATGGTAGCTTTGTGTCAATTGAGACTTTGGGGAAGCCTAGATTCGAGGTACATATAAAGGCATTAGGCAGCCCTCTCAATAAGAATCATTTCTTCACTGATTATACTTATAGATTATCACAAGTTTGTTGCTCCAGGATACCTTGAACTATGTGTTGACATTAAGTTATATTAAATGATATGATGAATTTGAGTGATGAATTTGAGGGAGTGATAACATCTAGGCTGATATTGATATAAGTGCATTTTCAAAGCTAACGTAAGACAGCATGATGATATTTTGTGCATACTTCGTTATTGGAACTTATAAAATATTGGTTAATTTATTTCAAATATCACTCGAGATGCAGCATGCCCATGGTAGATTATTATATGGCTGGCAACGCCTGAGCCAGGCGTTTAACTTGTTTGTTGGTACCAACTCAGATACCTTCGGCCACTGCCCTGTTTTCATCTATTTAGCTACCAGTCACCTTAAGAACCTTGACCTTTTGTATGATGCGCTCATTCGCGGCTTGAGAATCGTCCCCTGTCGGTCCGTAGGAGCTTCTTCCACACAGATCAGGTCTCACGTCAGCGATTCTTGCCCCAAAAAAGGGGCAAGTACCAATTCGATTCCTGGCATGATTGTCATAATTGTCAATTCCGTTCATTTATTTCTCCTCGACAAGCATGATAAAGATAATACAACTTCATAACACCCGAAAACGCAGCATCATTCATATCACCATGTTGAAACACCTGGCTGGAACCATTTTTCACAGCGCAGCCTTGCTGTTGGACTTCTCCCATGCAGACAGCAACGCGACTATCACATATCCCGAGCGAAAAATATCTGGCATATCATTTTTCAACACTTAGATCGTTCAAGGTGCCGAAAAGTTCGCCTGGAAGCATAGTTCCTACCCCATCTACAAACATATCATGTGGTCTTGGCTCTACGACGTTCTTATGATAAGCGCCAACGAGACCCTCAGGCACAGCGTTGATCACGAAATCCACGCTCTTGCCTCCCTTCTGCATAATCTTGGCTGGGACAAAACAGAACAACGCCCTATCGTGAGTGCTGACCAACAATTCGAAGTTGATGGTGCTTTCGCAGCTCGCGACTTCATTCAACATCATAAATATGACAAAGAGTGGGATGAGCAGAGAGTCCAACTTGACCGGGATGCCATCGTGCTTCATACCGAGCGATCGATTTTAGATTTCAAGGAACTTGATGTGCAGATTGTATCGAAAGGTATCGCTATGGTCTTTCCGGGACCTGCTTATGGTGTCTCGGAGGATGATTACGCCGCAGTTGCCAAAACATTCCCCAAAGATCATCTGAGCGATAAGTGTTAATCAGACCATCCCATAATTTTGTGTGATCAAGCCCCAGACAACATATGGTAAGTGATTGTTAATCTCATCGACGTGCACCCTTTTACTGACAGCTTGTAGGTACTTGGATGCAGCCTTTTGGACAAAGATATGTGAAACAGTATGACGTCAAGGGAAAACAGAGGATTGATCTGATATTCTGAAACATGACAGCAAAATAAAACTGGTGCCTGGATGACTAAAGTTTCGTAATACGAGCCTTGGGACCATTATTTGGGGGCCAAAGTGGAGATATTTTATACGATGCAGCCAATGCCTGGCCAGTGGCTGCCTACCTAGCTAATTTAGCTCACTAGGTTCGTAACCAAGCAACCAAATAAACAATTCGCGACGTCAAATGTCTGATCCTTAATAAACTTACTGCATGAATTATAACCAAGCTTTCGTGAAGATGCAAGTATCTGACCGAGAGCTATTGATGAGGAGGCTGTATCCTGGTGATCAGTGTATGACCCAACAGCGAATTCTCAATGATGCGCGTATTCCCGGCACAACAGAGTGGTTCTTTGACCATGAAAGAACAAAGGAGTGGCAATGCGGAAACAACACCCGTGTGCTCTGGCTCCATGGCCCAAGTGTCTCGCCTCATCTCATCGCTTCTTTCTCACAGCTAACACGCTATTAGGCGCAACTGGTAAGACATTCGTAACTTCAAGTCTCGTCAGCCACATCCAACAATCCCAAGTCACGCGAGGTACTGGAGTCGCAGTATTTCACTTTGGTCGACGTGATCTGCAATACGGCCTTGCGGATTACGGTCTTGCATTGTCTTCTATCACAAGACAGTTCGTGTCACAACTTCCGGCGGAATCTACGCTGCCAGCCCGACTATTAAAGGATATCGAAGATGGCATCGGGGAAGTCGAAAGCACTGCCATCATAGTGAACAAGCTAGCCTTTGAGTTCAGTAGACTCATCATGATTCTGGACGGAGTTGATACTTCAAACGAGGCTGGCCTGCATGAGTTGATGGATATTTTCTTGGAAAGAAGCACTCAGGTACCGGGAGTTAGAATCATGATGACAAGTCAAAACCCACCTTCGAACGCCCTTATCGAGAGGTTTGGCATCGCCACGGTGGAAGCACGCGCCAGTGACAAGGATTTGAGCTTGTATCACGCGAGAGCTATGGATGAAAAGTCTGCCAGTCCTGGAGGTCAAAGTGATTCTCATACCAGACCTTTTCCGTCTCAGAGGCTCATTGAAATGGCTGATGGCAGGTAAGACCTTCTATATCTTACATGGCTTGATGAATACCCGCTAATTGTTGTTAGGTTTCTGCCTTTGCCGCCAAGTTGGTCCAACATTGCATCGCAGCCAAACAGTGCGTTTCTCAATTTGTCAGAGTCCTGGTCGCCGAACTCTTCCATAGACGTCCCTCGAGTCTTTTGTGAGGCTTTCTTCAACGAGATCAAAGCCGCTAGATGTTCCGAACTGAAACTCTGTGCACTCTATTACCTTGTCACTGGTGAAGAAAACGGGTACACATTCACGCCATCGATGCTATGGGAAGCTCTTATCGCCTGGGGTATCAGAGATGAAGATAAGACAGTGTTTACCTTGACACAAATATCTGAAGCTTGCTTTGATTTCGCATTCATCGACCCTACAACAAAAACCATGAAGTTACGCTCTCCGTTGCTAAGGGACTACCTGCGCACTGAAATCTTTGACGACAAATACCACAAGCAACATATTAAGGCAACATTTCAGTATTTGACGAGAAAGGACCACGAAGGAGCATGCAAGTCATCTCAGGACCTTAAAGAAAGGCTGAAAGCCCACCCATTTCTCTGCTACGCCGCTAGGACTTTATCGCTAAATCTTGCGGCTTTTCCTCCTGGATCTTTTGAGCAAGAGTTCCTACGAATGGCAGCTCGACGAGGATCAGTGGATTCGTACTTACAAGCTGCTGAAGCATGGCCGTATATAGATGGAGACAGCTATGATGAATGTGAAGCTGAGGAGGAAAGGTGGTGTTGCTATACAAAAGGGTACACTCCGCTTCATTTAGCTGCCCATTTAGGAATCGGAGAGAACACGATCCAGGCACTTGTTGATCGCGGCTATGGCCTTGAAGCTCCGGCGGAAAATGGACAGACGCCCTTACATATCGCAGCTGAGGATGGAGATTCGTCCCAGGCGGTCAAGCGGCTTCTAGAATGCGGTGCCAATGTTGCTGCAGTGGATGAGGATGGTCTGACTCCTTTGGCTCATGCCATCGTCTACGGGTGCTTAGAGTCGGTGAGACTGTTGATTAGTCACGGGGCGGATATAAAGGCTCTCGATGAGGATGATCTCTCGGAGTGTTTTCGTGAGAAGCCAGATATTGCGGAGTTCTTAGTAGAGCTTGGGATAGAGATGCCAGATGAGGAGACAGAGTCAGACGAATAAACATAGAATACTCAAATTTTTCTGTAAAGTGTAACAGCAAAAAGTGATCCGAAGCCAGATTGAGAAATGATCTGAGATAACCTTGCTTACTCATGATTGACTGGAATGACAAAAAGAGAAATTTACATACAACACCGGGGATTCGCTGGTCGTCACCGACCCAACTACTAATCCAGCGCTTCGCAGCTTGACTATGGGAGAGCGGACGGGATCCCGTATTTTCTACGAGCTTTGGTCGTATGTGCTAGAAGTTAATCTAATTGAGACTATACCCATGCAGATAAAGATATCTGTATATCGCGGAGATTGGAGGAAAGAAGCAGATATCCTTGGCCCGATGAGGGAGATCCTCACAACATCGTAATCATCTCCCTAGAGAAAATATTAGAGGGTTCAAGATTTCACTTAAGAATCAACCGATTTAAATGTAATCCTGCTTTGGTCTCAGATATAATCTCAAATTGCGTCGTTGTGAAGGGCTGACAATAGTGTCGCTACGGAAACTATCACCTGATGTGCCCGGTAAGAGTAAGGACTACATTTCACTGAGCGCAAACAAGGTAGCAGAGCTTATTCATCAAGACTCTGTATTTAGCTTTAATAGAGTAAAGGTTACAAAAAGCTAACTTGTGCGTAGTTGAGATGCATTACAACATAGAATCCCATCGACAATCATGCCCTAAGTTACCAATACCACGTCTGCATTGCCTTCAAAGTCTTCTCCCCTGCGACTTCACCAGCGGCCTCGTCTCTAACAGCACTTTTCCTAGTCTTGAAAGCTTCATAAAACTCTGCTAATTTCGGGAACTCATCCGAAGCCTCCTTTCTTCCATAAACATCCAGGCCCTTCTGGCCGAGTCCCTGCGTTATATCCTTTCCATAGCAGTCTTTCGTAAACTCAAGAAATTGATAGAGAACAATCTCAGCCATATTTGGGCCACGGGTTCCACCTTCATGAAGATCAGAAAAGTCCTTATCTTGGAACCAGCTCTCTATGGTGGTCAATGTTCGTTGAATCCAACGAATCATTTCTTTGGACGCTTCAGGGAGACGCATTTTTCCTGCGCCCGTGCCGAAAGTTCTAACTGGGTTCCAAGCGATTGTCAATTCATCAGCCAGGCACATGAGCTCAGTAACGCGTGCTCGACTGAGAGCGTCTTCGCCGCGCATGGAGTAAGTCGATTTGGGGAAGCCTTGTGCACCCGCATCACAAAGCTCGTCCAGGTAGTTCATGATAGCCAGAGACTGTCGGATATAGGTGTAAGAGTCGGTGCCCTGGTCATTACTGGGGATTGCTAGGATAGGAAGACTGCCTGACGGTCGTGGAGGAAATGCCTTTGGAGCAGCATCGCCCAGTTGAGGATCAGAAACAGGCACAACGGTAACAAGAGAAGGGGGAATGCCCTTCTCGCGAAGATATATAGTGACTCTTCGAGGGAAGGGCATCCATGGGTAAGCATAAAGAAGCCACGGTCTGGTGGACATGATGAAGACTGCAGTGGTTTACAGAGATGTGATGTGTGAATGAAAGTGAAATACCAGAGTGACTAGACTTCTTCTTTTTAAACTTTCTAGTCTTCATAATAACTCTTCAGATCATTAACTTTTGTTCCCTTCTGGCCAAAGCTCTTACAAATTCATATCTCGGTGCGTTAAGCAACGCGCCGATGCATCGCCAAGCTTCACTGCAAGTTTCCGGGTCTAGCCGTTTCTGTAACCTGATATCAAAAGTCTCCGAACAAGTCGCCGCTCACCATCATCATCCATAAAGATCGCTTTCCTAACTAACGCACCGATACTCAATATCTCTCCGAAGTCCCAAAATGAATAACCAATGTTTCGCCTGTCCGAGTAGCTATGTGCAGTTTGAACGCACCGATGTCCCGCGCTTACAGACCTCTAATCGACCGCCACGTCTGCGTTCTGCATGTACCAGTTGCCGTCAAGCCAAAGTTGGTAATAACTGCCATATTCTGAAATTTGAAGCTTATTGACGTGGTATAGCTACGCTGCAGCGGTGAGAAGTCAGGATGCTTCCGTTGCGCCAAAATAGGGTTGAAGTGTGAATATGCTATCTCGATGGTCGGCCGTGCTTCCAAGAAGAAGCACTCCAGCGCCCCACGACAGAGTACGACTTCGCTTCAATGCACAGTACCTCGAAGTACAGCAGTTGGCTTGGACGACCCATTATCTATATCCTTGGCCGGTTCTGAACCCCTCGATACGATCGGCAACGAACTTCCCTGGGACGCCCTCTTTGATATGCAACTACAAAACACAGGCGATACTCAAGGTGATTCGAGCTCTCAGAGCACTTGGCCAAACTTGAGCGTTGATGATTTGATCCCTAATTCGCCTCATGGGCAAGACGCTATCTCATCGCAAACGACTGTTGGGAATACAGCATCACCAATGTTAGCCGACCCCTCCTCACAGTTAGTCGATCATAATTGGCCACGTCCTCTACCAAGCACCGCTGAATTGGCCAATGATATCACGTCGCCACCCGTCAATCATGATTCTCACAGCTTCCATATGGTGACGCTGGGCAAATGTATTGCAGTACTCGACAGCCAGCTCGCCGCCATCGAAACTACTAAGATTGACATGGTCTTAAATATCAGCAAAAACTCTCTTGATCAAATTGCATACATCATGGGTCTAGACTCCTATGAGTCTTGTAGAAGTTGCAAGACTCTAGTCTCTAGTATAGTTGAATCAGTACTGGCGCTCTATGAGAAGGCCTCAGCTAGGGAAAGGACCTCATCTGACATTCTTCAATCGAGGCCAAGACTGTCGTTGGGAGTATACACGATTGATATAGCGGAGCATCCTGTCCTCTACAGACAAGTCATAAACACAGAATTGCAACGACTCACTCCTGTGATCCAATCATTGAAATCAGGTTGCGGTGCCAATCCTGCTTCTGCCAGACGGGCAAGACACCAGGATCTCTTCTTGGAGATGGAACAGAGACTCGAGTTACTTTTTGAAGCTACAAAGTGAATATATTCATCAATTACTTGGCCAACCGAAGTCCATAAGACTTTACTTTTAGAGCCTCAAGACCAGATTCACAACTTCATAAATGTGCCTTCCTCACGGAACTTCATAAACTATACTATACAAATATCCATATATGTTTTATCCTGAACATTCGTGTTGCCTTCTCAAAGTGCTTAGACTCTTTGATGGTGGATGGAGAAGACTCGGTCTAATAACAAGTTAGCTTGGACTCTCTCTCTTCGTCTGTTGGGATCGTATGAAATAGATAGATCTACTATCAAGGCACCAGATCTAATTTTTCTTAAAACGATTCTGACTCACGCTTTGCTTGGCTTTTGCGTCAGAGCTAGACTCCGGGGCTTCCTCTGCCTTGTTTCTCACAACCAATTGTGTAGGTTCTTGAGGTAAATTGGAAGTGCACAGACCTGAGTTTCTCTGGAATCCCTATAGTAGTTCAAGTTTCTCAGTCTCGACTTTGGGGAGGTATTCTCGCAGGCTTGATATACTTCTCCGCGAGCCATGGAAAATGTCATGTGTAATATGTAAAGGCGACTCATGGCTTCGTTCTTGAATCCATTGCATAGAAGCTTGTCGCCAAGAATCTAGCATTTTTCATGAGTATTCGAGCATCATGGCGAAGTAAGATCATCATAACTACCGTAATACAACCATTCCACAAATAGACCGAATACTGCAGGATCGTCTTCCAGCGGGTTGACTCTTTGGGTGAATATGCCGGTAGGATCTTACCGAAAGAACTACTTAAAGTAGAGAGAGTAATTCGATGCAAATTTAATAGGATGAGAACATGTGCTAAACGCCACAGACTCCGGAGACGAGCCATTGTGAACTTGAAAGGAATTTCGAAGTAGTTTAATAGAGTTAGCTTTGTTCCATGGAAGCCTGACAGGATGTGTACATGTTTACTTTCTAATAAGTTGTAATAATCTTGGAAATATACCTATTAGGGTTGGAGTGTCATCAACATGAGATGGGTAATTATGGACCGGAACCTCTACCCAATCCGCAACTGGCTGTTGAATACTAAAGAATAAAAATAGAACATATCTAAATGACTGATCCAGCAGCCGAACAAACCAAGGTTGGTGATTCTGGCTCTCATAAATAGCATATATAAGTTAAATACCGTCCCTCTACCCATCATCCCCTCGTGTCTACACGTATCTTCATGTACTCTACCGATCCAGTCGTCAAATACCTTTAAATCTACTGTCAATGTTTAACTCCTGCCCTTTGTTGCCAAGTCATGCTTTAGAATACATTCGCTAGCAAAATTGTTGCCAACTCCACAAACGCCTCTGAGGTCTCCAATTCACCTCATGTAACCCGAAGCAGCCGGCTCTTCGGTTTCTTCTTCATGTCTTGCACAGAATACTGTCAGAGAAGGACCATATCATACAAAATATTTCAACTAACCGTTTATAATGCCTCTCCAGTAGGTCCTTGCGATGAAAGCGTCTTTGGCATACTGGACATTCGAATTGAGGTTCCTGATGCGAAGTCTGATGTCGCCTATGGACTGGTGAGTATACTTCATCTTTAGGGGCAAAGGAAAAGTTGTACCTCAGATGTTCAGCTCGTGTATACACCTGGTGCTTTTAGTAGGTGTTTGCAAATTTCTATGGTATAACTAACCTTTTGACATTCGTCACAAACATGGACTGGCTTTCCTTTCTTTGCCTTGGACACCTTGCCAGTAGGCGTGCTCTGATAATCTTCGTAACTATCCATTGAAAACTATAGCGCCTGCGAAACCGGCTAAAACCAACATACACAAAAAAGAAAGATGAACTAAGAACGAATGCGTTTGCGATAACATCTCCAAAACACTAGAACACTAGCGTACATTTAAAGACAGATCTTCCATGGCTTCCGCCGCAGAGCTGGCTCCTCGGGCTGCGTAAGTCCCATCCGTCTAACATGAGCCACTTCGGCTGAGTAGTCAGACGAGGCTTGCTGCGTGGCGTTGACGAATCCTATCTCAGCATTTGGTCGATCATAAAAATAGACTCGGATTCTGACCAATTGGGATCCCCAAGCGTCGCATAATCCCTGTGTTGAATGCGAATTCTCAGCCTTGAGCAGGGATGTTTGTGGGGGCCTGCTGACATCATTGTTCGGGCTCCACGGAACGAGATTCAAATGCCGGGGATGACGTGTAACTAAATCAAGTGATTAGATAAGATACATGCTTGGATAAGTTTGGAATCATGTCTCATTTTGGAGAGTTGTGCATGGATGAGGATAGGTTGGAGATGTCCGAGGATTCCGTGGTGGCTGGGTTTGCCAAGCATGATAAGAGTCACAGCGTTTCACTGCCACTTTCTGTACGACGAGGCGGACATTATTGGTTGTCCGATCCATGACTGCGCGGCATCGCTCAATTCAATACTCCCCGACGACCAACATTAACTCTAGATGTCTGAAGGCTAGTTCATTTTCTCTTGGCTCTTGGTATAAGCTGGCAATGCCCATTCCTTTACCCATCCTGATTCCAATATCTGCTGCGCCTTGGGTCGATTCTCTGGCTTCCATGCAAGCATTGTTTTCAACAGATCGAGAAGCGCAGCCTTTTCTTCGGAACCGATGGTTTCCAAACCTCCCGATTTCCTTGGTTCCTGTACCCATTGCTTGAATCGTCTGTCCCAGGACCAAATATCGCGTTCATTACTGAGTGCTCTGCCATTTTCATCAAACCACTTCGAACGCTTTACCTCCCATCTGTTCCACCATTCAGGAGGGGGGATTCCTTGAAGATGGACTTGCTGTGCTGTGATATCGTCTTGAGGCGCAATGATGCCGTCGATAAGTGATCGATGAGCAAATAGTTCAAAGATTACACAACCAAGGCTCCAAATATCCGATTGAAGGGTGAGAGGTTTTGTTAGCGCGAAAAAAGCCTCTGGAGGCCTGACAATAAGGGGTGCATTAGACTCAAATCGAGCTTTCTCTTCTGGTCGAAATGCGACACCAAAATCACTAAGCAACAGCTTGGCATCGCATAAAGGAAGCTCATCACTTGGTATTCCAAGCCATACAGGTGGAACAGCATGAGTTGGCACTCCTGCTGGAAGAGGTGCTGATGGCTCCTCCAACGAGATGATAGGTTCTAGTCTTGGTGCTCCAAATTTCTCATATAGCTGTTCTGTTGACAAGTTGTTAAGCGAATCTGGAAGCCTCAGCATTACGTTTCCCAAGTGAAGGTCTGGTACAAGACGTCAGTAAGATTCTCTGTTATAGACGATCATACGAACCTCCGTGAGCATAACCACATGCATGGACACGGGCAACAGCCTTTATTAGCTGAAATGCCAGAGAACGGGCCACATCCAACTGGAATAACCCCGAATCCGAAGCTTCCTTTGAGTCGATAAGACTGCACCTTGCCGGTGTAGTGACAAAGCATGGGTGCGATCCGTTGGGTCCATGGATAGTGAAGCTGTCGAGAACTCGAGGGATCAGTGGCTCGTCTGTGCCAGCCATTGCCAGTCGCGACAAGATATTGACTTCTTCTTTATCCGCATCTGCGGTTCCGACTTTGACCGCGACATAATTCAAGGTCTGTTCATCTCGGGCAAGCCAGGCAGTCGAGAATGTGCCATGCCCGAGCTTGTGCACTATTTTGTAGCGGCCACCATGCAGACAATCATTGATCTGAACGGGGTGGTATCCTCCAGGCCTATAGTCTTCGAGTATCTCGACTTCTTCTATATACTTGTACTTGAATGTCGGTGTAGACATGGTGTTCTGAGTAGTATCTGAATAAAGACGATGCTCTACGGGACAATAGTTAGAAAATGAAGATAGGCGCGATGGGAACACGCGTCGCGCAAGAGAAAGAAATGGCGGGCGGAACATGGATAATTAACAGCGATTCATAAAGTTGTTGTCGATTGAGTAAGTTTCTGCCGATCTCGGGGTGTTAATTCGAGCGCCTGCTAGTTGAGTTAGTCAAGAGCGGAACTCTGGTTGAGGATTCCGTGATGGTCCATAAGTGCACAGATCTTCTAACGCAAGCGCCTGGAGAAAATTGGCATAGTGGGGCATATGCACTAAAGCAAAATGCCGTGCGCGAGCCGTCGATTGCTATTGGACGATGGAGCAACGTTTCCATTCTTAGTTGAACCATGCGAGGCTGGATAATGAGTTGGTCCTCTAGGCAAAAGAAATCGTATCATTCACAAGCATGTTATGCATGTTGGTTGTTGAATGTTGACCTGAAACAATAAGCGCCTTGGATATGGTGAAGATTATTAGGTCATTTGAGAAAGAAAGTTTGTCTAATTTGGGACCAACAACAAGCGATTGACAGTGATAGCAATGTTGATAGGTATAAATGGTTTGCTATTCTCTATAATCGGTTTATCTTATGTAGAGGCAGATCAGAAAGCAAACTTGAACCAACATGTCTACTGTTAACATTGTCAAATACTATTTTCATCCACGCAACATCCCGGCAACGGAGGAACGTATGCGTCAGCTCATCGCGCTCGCATACCAAACAGCCAGAGACAAGGAACTTTACCCTAAGGCAGTGTTTGTACGGTGCGTTCTCCTCCCCATGGATCACCCTATCTCTAATTCCACCCTTCTGACGATTAAACAGAAGCGAGGTTCACTTCACTACAACAATCAATGGCAGACGGCAGAAAGATCCTCGGGGTGCACACGTAACCTTCAGCTACAAAACTCAAGACTCTCTTGGCCGCGAAACTCATGTCTCGTGCCATGGCTACGTCAAAGACCCGCAGACCTTGGAGTACGCAGGTGCAACTCATGCAGACGAGAAACCTGATTCAACCATGAAATCATCGGGCAAGCCTGTCTGGCCTAGCGAGTCCCAATTGTGGGAAGCTCCGGAGATTGGATATGGACACTTGCCACCCAAATAATGTCGTAGTTAAGGTTGAGATACTGGGATTTTTTGTGTTTGTATCTGTACCTTGGAATTGTTCGAACGGGAGCAATGGCTGGCGACTGACAGTGAAGGATGGACAATGGGATCTATTTGGTATTTTATTAGGTCACTATGTATTTTTATCTCTAGCCTTCGCAGTGTATGCTGTCAGAAAGATACGCCCATTGTATTTTTAATAATGCAATGACTAGCTCAAAGCCTGTGATACGCACGTAATAATAGAGAATCTCGAAGGCCGTATAACAGAATGAACTGGTCATATCATGTCGCCAGATGGTAGAAAATGCAGGTAACAATAATTACATGGGTTTCGACTTGGTCAAGGAATCTACGAGAAGCAGCTGATCGGAAATTGCTGATGTTGTAAGCCAATGTTCATTGTTCTGCAGCGGTTGAAATATACTGTTTGGTTGGCTACGAGTTTAGTGGGCCACAGGCTGCGAACCGCTGTGCCGCCCTGTAGTTGAGCCCACCTGAGGCTGTTGTTCAGATTGTCAGCGACTCACATCCGTCGAGAAGCATATTCGCCGAAACACCACAAAAATGAAAATAACAGCAAAAAAAGGATTCACTTAGGCGGGTAATAGCAATGCGTAATCTGGGAATCGNNGCAACGGAGAATTTTACCACTAAACCAATTACGCTATTGGATGTTGTTGACCTCGAGGCTGCCATTGGGGTCCAGTTGGTTGCGCGGTGGAGACTAGCAACACGACAAACCGTCGGCAATAGTTTCATTCTGAATCCTTGTTGGTTGGTGGAATAAGTGTAATTATGAAGGAGAGCCTGGTATTCCTTGCCCTGGTCGCACTTGGTGGCGAGCTGACGCCTATCTCCCTGCAGAGGCGGTGTCCTGTAACAATCAACAAAGACATTTATTGCAATTATGATTATTTTCTGTTTTTTTACAGCTGAGACATTTGGTGCAGATGCTCCGGTCGAACCTTCATTTTCGGTCCCCCCGAGTTCAGTGGTTTCCCAATCGTGCATCTCGACTTGCTCTGAATACAGGTGACTTTAGTTCACCACCATGAAGCACCAACTTCTCATCGATGCTCTTCTCGCCATAGTCAATAACGTTGCGGCTGAGCACTTGACACCGGAAGGAGTTGGATTTTGGTGCACTACCTATGTATCTACCTACCTTGCCCCCATACAGGTCTTCTCAAGCTTGACAGAAATTGGCGAACCAACAGAATACTTTGGTCTGGTCTCGGCCTCACAGGCGAAAGACACGTCAAGGGGAGGTCCATCGCTCATTTTGACAGTCGACGAGGCTACTGGCACCGATGCCTCAGTCCCAGAAACTGAATCATAGACATCGACCCGACTGGGTTCCAGTCCAGCACCGATATTGAGTCTTCGTCGCTTGGCACGTCTAGTGGAAAGTCTACGGATGCCATCACCGTTGTGCCATCTACATCCTATAGACTTGCACCTCCTGCGATCACCGAAAATATCTCCGCGTCCAGCAGTGCCACGCAACCAGTCGGGCGCTCAGTTATCTTCCTTGTATCCCTCCCCGACAATGGGACGAGCCATCTCAACAAAAGAGCCACTGGCGGATTTGTCGGCAACGAGAATCCTGGAGTCTGTACCTTCGCTGCTGTTTTTACTCTCTCAGATGACCAGCTTCTCGATGATGGTAGACCTATTTATTACTCTGACGAAGACTACAAGGAACTCTTTGGGCAGGGTCAACCGCCTAACAATTCTGTAACTAGCATTTTCTCGGTTTCAGATGGCGGTCTCCAGTTCCAGAATACCAAGCTACCTGGAGGTCAAGCCGGGTTCTGTCAAGATGATAGTGGCAAAGTGTCCATCAAACTCTCCCATCGCCGCCAGGTGGCGTTCCTGTCGATCTCTCAGTGTACTGAGATAAGTCACTCTCGATAGGAGCCAGTCGACACTCATGCCTTTGCAGTTGAACAATGCCAGGATGGTCGATTGATTGGCGTTGATCCTTCTCGTCCAGCTACCACTGACATCACGTCTCTATCCCAGAGTTTGTTCATCTCATCAACGGAACCTGCATCAGTTCTTCCATCCATTGCTTCAACCTTTTAAACAACTGAGATTCCCAGCACTGCAGCAGCCTCGTCGGCAATGATCCCCTCCTCGCTGTTCAAATCCTCCACGACTATCACGGCCCAGCCAGCATCTTCATCCTTGTCGCCGTCTCCCTTATCAATGACAGGCAGCTTCCCCTCTAGCACAAAAGAAGTACGGTCTTCTTCTCACTCAGAGACACCATTGTCTGGGACAACTTCAATCTCGGAAACAGCATGGCCAGAGGTCACCTCACAAATCAACTCTGCCCGTGGTGGCTCTACTACATCTCAAGTTATCAGCAGTGCAACTACTTCTTCCGAGGACCCAGAGATAACTGCCAACTCAGATAGCTCAACTGGAGATGCGAACACAACTTCAACTAATGAGATCCTTGAGACGTCTATAATAACCGACAAATTAACCACCCACGCACCTTTCACAACTATTAACGCTTCTACAACCACGCCAACCACTATTATAACTATGGACGGTTGTGTGTCTGGAATAAATTCTCCAGATGGAGAACCTGACATCTACGTCCGTGAAGAAGAATGCTCAGATCTCAATGTCGTCACGGTCAATCCAGCAATAGTGTACGCAAACTAAGCCCTTCCTGGTCGATAGCCATAATCTAACCAACAATCTTAGAACTGTGACAGATTATCGCAAACGTCGAGTTGTACGAGGCATCGTTGTCCGTCAACATGTTATGCCTGCTACGAGAAAGGTCATCGCTCGGAATGACGATAACACGGCTACTACAATTTTGCCCACCCAAACGCCAGAGTATGCTACGTATTGCGATTTCGCGGACCAGTATTTTGATGCTTGTTCAAGTCTTGGGGTGACGAGGGTTAAACTACTTTGTCAACAGAAACGGCGACCGAAACTGTTATTACCATCACAAACTGACGACATGAGAGTATACATCGGGAACATGGTTGAAGGAGCAAGTACGCAATCATATATCGATAGTTCCATAACACGTCGCCTCTGTCAAATTGAGTGTGATCTTATTCCTCTACTCAATCTAAGATATTTCGCTCACCACCAATTGATCCAACCAATCTTCTCTGGCATTGTTATTTCCAATACAAATCTACAAGATTTCGGGTTTGAAAGAAGCTTCACCCGTCTGCGCCTTAACACGGCAGAGAACCCAACCAAGGTAAATTGGCTTCTCGCTAACAACGCCATCCTCCGAAGTGAGATCCTTAGTGATGGGCACAGTACCATACTGGTCCTCGTATATCTGGCAAACGATCTGGTCCAGTTTGGGAAGTTCGATGATCTTTGCAGTGGAGTAGACCCTGGCGATCTGAAGCTCTGTGAGCTTGTTGTTATTTTGGTGGGTGAGGACGCCGAGAGGTACGTTGAGAGGAAGAGTGCTGTCGTCGGGTTTGTTGACGGTGAGGATGGCGACGCCGACGTGGGAGCTTTCTTCTGGGAAAGCTGCCACAGAAGTGGCAGCAGTCGCAAGGCTGGCGAGGAAGGTTGGAAAATGCATGATGAAGAATGATGCTTGTGTTTAGTGGTTGACTTCAACGATGAGTTGGAATGAGTGAGATGAGTCCATTTCCAGGGAAAATGGGATCTTTTATAGTTTTTTGTCTGCTTTATCTTAATGAATGGTCTTTACCAATTCATCGCCAGGTCACGTAATTATAGCACAGCTTCCATATATCCCCTTCCTGCGGCGAAGCTCTCACAACCATTTCCCATGCCATTCCCCGCATCGGTCAATCAGAGTTCAGCGTCATATTCCTTCAGAGTGGATTCGATCCAACGGCTGCCCCACCAAGAGTGGATCACTCTCACGGCCACTGCCAGATTGGGGCACACTATCCTCAAGGAGAAACGTGGCGGGCAGCCATGAAACTTGAAAGCATCCTATAGGTGAGATATCGTGTGACAGAATAAGACGGCATGACTAGGCTCCCGTATTAATGCGACAATCCAGAGTCCGAGCAAGTGCAAGTGGACAAGGCTATTTACCCAGTTCTCCGCAATGATCACTATACCTTCTTGAGCGGACATCGCTGACTGCATAAGGCTGTGCCTCTGAAAGTCCTATCAGTATTACGCTTCTCCGAACTGGAGACAGCATGCATGGGATCTCACCCAGCCAATCTGAGCTGATGGCTTATATCAGCGTAATGACGGTATGGATTGCCGCGTGACTGGATGCGATATGGTCAACGTGCTCGCAATCACCCATGGAAATATCTAAATTCTAAATCGCTGCCTCAAGCTATCTTCTTGGGTATTCACTCTAACCCCAAAATGATCCCGCTTGTTACTTCTCTTCCATGTCTTCTTTCCCCGTACATTACTTTTCCCTATTGGTTCTTGTTCCAGATCACGTGTATACTCTCGACGAATGTTTGTTGTTAGCGATGTCGATCTGTCGCTCCACTTTGAACGTTGGGCGCCAACGTTTCTCCAGAATATCAGTTCCATATATCGCGCGCCTAATGAGCAGCCCGATACCCCATCATTCAGGGTCGCAAACAACTAGAGGGGAACACCATCGAAGGAAATAGGTTTAGGAACTCGGGAGCAGGTTATCAGACCCTGAGAAGCGATTGTTTTACTTGAGAACGCTCATGTTTTGCACTCCCCGCCTTGCGCCTTTTCCCTTCGAGTGAACTACCAAACTGGTTAGTGATGGAGTGGATTTTCAGTCTTGCGGAACTAACGGATACAGGCCCGAGCCATGGTACAGCAAGTTGCTGTAGCTTTATACGACCGGGGTGACTTTTTCCGTGGAGACAAGCGGTTAGTCTTTGGCTACGAGGCTTATCATTGGGGTATCGTCATACTCCCTGAGACCCAACAAGAACGAGAACATCACGCTTTTTCTGCCACCGACGTAGTTGAGATAAATCCCGTCACCTTTCGAATGCACAACCCCACCATGAGCTGGTGGCTTCGATCGGAAGAAAACATCAATCCTGGAGAAAGTTCCAAACCTCTGGGATGCATTATTATTGGCGAGATACCCGATGATATCACGTTCGCTCAACTCGATGAGTTTTTCAACTGCATCTCTCTACCGGTTAAGAATACGCACCCGCAGCAGAGTTGCGTGACATGGATCATGGCAGCCATCCAGGCTCTGCAGAGAGAAAATTGGATTCCGCAGTTTGAACTTGATGAGTTCAAGGATTGGGCTGTCTCTTATGCCGACGAAAGGATGACAGATTTAAACACAGAAATCGTATACTACCACGTTTAGTAAAATACAGCAATTCATCTCTCCACATATCCTTTCGCGTCCATCACCAGTTGATGGCGTTCCATAATTACATCCTACGCCACCAAGCAACCCTACCAAAGAATTTTCGTCGTGCTGAGAGGTTTCGGGAGATGTACTATTATGCTAGCACCATTATCAATGCTAATTGAAACTCTGTAAGGGCTA
Source organism: Fusarium beomiforme (assembly GCA_002980475.2). Classification (NCBI taxonomy): domain Eukaryota; kingdom Fungi; phylum Ascomycota; class Sordariomycetes; order Hypocreales; family Nectriaceae; genus Fusarium; species Fusarium beomiforme. Next base: position 74,557 of record PVQB02000520.1, on the reverse strand, counting down.
CCACCGGCCTCGTATTCGTGCGAGGATAAGGAAGAAAGCTGGTCCAAGTCGGTGTACCCCAGAGTCGCATTGTGGCTAGAAAAGCTCACATGGGCTCCGTCTTACCCAGGAACCTATATTCTCTACCGTTGATGACAAAAATGCCAATCACGTGGGGATTTCTCTCCTCGCCTCTCACAGAACCTTTGACAGAAGGCGTCTACTCAACAGTCAGATAAAAATGGTTTTATACTCGCAGTGTATGCTGAACATACCTTGATTTGCCGAGTAGATAGAATGTAATATCCGGTACAAGTGTAAAATTTAGCTGGGGACTGGAACCAAATACGTGGATACGAGTTATTTATACAAGAATATTTATTACATGCCATTCAGGTAGGCTTTTGGCCCATTGCGACTTGGGAAATAGCAAAGATAGCTCTCAGTCGCTTTTGTAAAGGTACGCTGGTTTAATTTGACAAAAGCGTATTAGAAGCACGATCAAAGTTCACCGTGACTTCTAGCTATCGTGGGTTTGTTCTCATTCCGGATACAGGACCAACTTTGTCGTAGGTTTTCTTCACAGATGCATAATTCAAACTCTAATTTATACCTGGAATGCTGATTGACAGAGTATTACTAGCACATGTCTTGAAAGCGGCCTGGCTCTTGGTATTTAATCGAGGTGTACCTTAAATCAACATTTTTCCAGAACTGCTGGCCCAGGGTCCCAATTTTAAGAAATATTAGATAATCAAATTTCTACTAGTCAACAGAGTTACAAGGCAAAGACTATATGGTAGAAAGATGCTGCCTTTGATGCAATGCCAAATCCCAAAGGGCTTAGAGTCCACTAAGCGCATATTAGATGAGATGGGTTCTCTTCCTTTTCAGCAGAATGTACAGTAACTATCCCACAACATCCACCCAGTACATTGCTCATCGTATTAGGACCAATACCATCAACAGTTAGAACAGACACTTCGATTCCTGCCTGCAAACCACCAGATTCTCAGTATCTAAAAATAACCATCTTCTGTTTTCTTCAAATTCTCTGTTGAGACTTTCTCTGGTATCTATGGCCACCAACCCGTTCTTCTTCTCCATTCTTCAAAATCCCCACGTTATGCATAGTTGACAATCCCACGTGAGAATGGATTCCAAGAGCCTTCTCCAGTCACGTGCGTCTGATTGCCCTTGGGCTGGTGGAGAGTACCACTAATCTTAGCAGCACCACCAATAAAAAGCGTGGACTCGCTTGGTCCGACCTTCTATTGAGTTGCGGAGTTCCTGTCAATAGGCCAACGTTTTCGTATTCCAGTGTAGCGTTCTGGCTGTCAAAACCATGGACAGGAGGTTGTAGTTCCCCAGTAAAGCCGTAGCCTTGGCTTTCAACTGAAAAATAGGCTGAGAATTTGCCACATGGCCCTATGAACTCAATAGTTCCCGGCACCGAAGGCATCCATTTTATCATTAGGTGGCTAAGTCCCCTTGTGACTGGTAAAGAGTACTGACCTTGGAATAATCTGATGAATAGAGGTTCTTTAGAGGAAAGTCAAATTTATGATAGTCAGTGTTTGCAATTGCGGGAAAGACACCAGGAACATTTATAACGAATCTGAGGTGGTGATTCAGTATATAACCTAAAGAGATGCTTAGAACTAGACATATTTTCTATACTGACCACTTTCACCCCAATCTTGGAAAGGTTCTCTGTAGCTCTATGCAATCTGATTGGATTCGCCGAAACTAATATGTTCTAGATCCAATTCAGCTCTCGGCTGCTTGTCGATCTTTACTGCATCAAAGCGAAATGCCGCTCAGGCATAACCAATTCGCTCGTTAGTAATAGAGTTGACTTCAAAATTAGATAAATAGTTAACAAGACATGCCCGAAGCTATTCCGGATTAATAGTTCCATGCATGCTACGTGTAACTATGGAGCTCAGTCGTGCCGATCAGCATGCCTGGAAGGGCTTCCGTCAGAGTTTAGCGTAGACTCATTTCTTGCATGATTGAGAAAGCTATTATGCAATGTGCCCTGAACTGGTACTAATTGAATATTCGAATCTGAGAGTCACCGGTACCCGTTGCTGTCTCTATAGGATTCTGGGCTAGGGAATTCTCTCTTTTCAGCGCTTTTAATCACACTGAGCGTTGCCATATCTTCTGCCTGGGATACATCAAGTGCTCAGCAGGCAGTGGTCCTTTTTTACTCCTCTGATTTCTTTTTGCTACTCCCAGCTCACTCATTTAGATTAAAGTCACGGATTTAAACATGGTGTATTGGCAAGGTCTTCTCAGGCATATGCGCAGATCTCAATTGTTTATCAAGAGAAGGACGTTAACCTAAACTTGTTTCGCATACAGTCCCTTGTTCTACACCATGCACCTTCGTGGTATGCGAGATTCATCCATCTGGCTGCACTGCAAACAAACTAGTCCTGAAACCAAGCTGCTGAAACAGCAACCTGAGATGCCGGGCCCATGTATTGATCAAGAGGTCCTGTGATGGTGGCGCCGTCAGGGAAGGTAAAGTTAACGCTTCCATTTCCAATGTTTCCAGAAAATTGCTTAGCGCCCTGAATGTCCTGAGCAGAGTTGTAATTCAAGACCACACGGGTGCTGTTAAAGGACTCTGTTGCCGGTTGGACGTTGCCCGACAGAGTGTAGGGGCTACCTTCGACTTCGAATTTGCCAGTAAACTGGCCGTTCTGGACCGAAACTGAACCCGTAGCAAGAGGCATCTGTTGGATGATTAGAGACCGTTGGGCACGGAAAAAAGGTGAAGACAGTACCTTGAAGAAGTGAATGCAAATTTCGTGTATTTGATGTATGTTGGATAAGTCTTGTTTCAATGCGAGATGAGGAAAGGAAAGATATTGTGGAGGACGAGCTTACTATATATACTTCTGATCAAGGATCCTTATCTGGACCTATTGCTCGCACGGTTCGCATTTAGTTCCAGGCCTTAGAACGAGAGAAAAGACGGCTTGGATATTCCACGTCGATAGTATACGACTGATGCGGGACATTTGCGTTGTCATTGGACACAATGGTTAATGGAATATCCATCACATCGCCTAGTTTTACATCAGCTTTCAGCTACCAGCTGATCCTTTCCGTGTCTGAGAAAATACTTTGAGGCCAACTAATTGATCGACATCAGAAGCAAGTTTTCGTGGAATTTATCGAGGTTGGGAAAACAGTTTGTCAAGCGCGCCCAGTCTTTATTCATATCTTCAAATAGTGTAATGCATGTTTCACATTACTATACATATTGGTTATTGCATGCGCGCTTTATGTCGCCATGCCTGCGGTAAGAAATTAGTAAATGCAAAACCAAGCTTTGGGTAGCTTTTAGGATCCCGTTTAGGAATTGATTTGCTTCATCGCTTTACAACCGAGCTGATTGACGCAGGAATTAACTCCTTTGGCACAACGACGGTATGTTTAGTTATGTGCTTATATGCATGATGCTGAATTGAGTTTGGATTCATGCAAGCGACCTGAATTGTAGCCAGGCACCAAGTGTCTTCTTCTATGACCCAGCAATTGATCCTGGGTGATAATCAATATGAGGCATGGTGAGGACAAAGGACTGCCCATTAATTAGGAAAGAGGCAGTGACTTCGGTGTAGTTTTCAGCTTTGACAGAGCCATGAACGGAAACCATCTGTCGATTAATTAGAAAACGGGGCCAGCAGCGTAAGAATATGCATGTTTGAATCGTACTTCAATTTGAACTTTCTGCTTGAAAAGAGGCTATGTGTAGTCCTATTGCTTTGCTTTCCTGACTTTCGTGAAGGTAGTTAAAGAATGAGTATTGTGTATTTGTCTAAAAAGTATCTACTGGTTGTTCTGGATACGTCATGCAGATCCTAGCCCGTACCTGCTGAATTCGGAGCCGACATTTATCTGGTCCCAGAGCGCACCATATACATAATCACACATTGTCTTGTCGAATTCTCTTTCTCAACTAACACACAATTCACCTTTCAGAGTCCCTATCTTCGAAGTAGGCCCTTTTTTATCCCTGTGCAATGTCTAGTTTACAGGGACCCTAAAACAATCCTTACCAACAACTGCCGAAAACAGGCGTTACATTCTCCAGTACAAAGCCAGCGAAAGATAGCTGTCAATCTTATCCATATACACACTAAGATTCAAGCACAAAATGCATTAGCAGATGCTGTATTAGATTCAACGCAATACTTTCTCGACACGGCTCCATTTGAGAGGCACAAAATACAATAGCGTGCTGCTTATGCATGTAAGCGGCCTCCTTCAGCTGCGATGTGGAACCAATTGGCTTCTCGGCATATCCTGTGTGAGAAATTAGCACCTGCCATTATCTAGCTACCAACGACATCTCTGCCCTGGCAGTAATGCTCGAGGGGAGGTCAGAAACTCCTGACGTGACAAACCGGTGTTGCCGGGTTCTTGCTTCAGATGTTTTCTTTCACGCTGAAAGATACTTTGGGCTTGGAGTCAAACTGTTAAAGCAAATGCCTGAGCGTAGTGGATTATTATGGGCTAAGAAGGGTCGATACCTGATGGAGCATCCCTTGTGTCCGAGCATACATTACTAGTGCCAGCTGTCAGGCTATTATTGCGTCACTGTGCAGGCTGACGCAAGGTCAATGCTCGATGAAGCTCAACTGATACCGCAGAATGGACAGAACACGTGAGGTTTGATTCACCTTTGATGTTCGTAGATCAATATATCAACTTCGAGTCCGGCATCACAAAGAGATACATTCTTCTTGAAGCGGTTTAGCTTGAAGTATACTCTGATATTCTGATCCAGGTGAGATATATCGACTAGCCACCTTGACATTTCAGGCAAGGACATCTCAGCTGAGATGCGTAGTAATTGATCCAACGAGCTTGGCTTAGCTATGTTGGATAACCAATTGAGAATGCCGCTTCCTCAATGTAGCTACTAGAGTGTACTTCAATTCAGTGCGCCAAACTGGTCCTCAGAATATCTTCGTTTAGGTACTTATTGATGCTGGCAATATTTGTCACTTCCGGGGATAAGGTGCCCACAACAGGAACTGCACCTAAGGTGTCTGAAATGTGGATTCTGTAACATTAGTAGAAGCGACGAAACGCAAGAGGACCAAAGAATCAAGCCTGTATACCCGGTTATTTTATTCATTCACTCAGCGTCAAGCATTAAACAATTAGTGTTTGGTGAGGGGGGGGGGTTCGCTGGGTTTGCAACACTCGAACAATCTTTGTCACGGACATTGCATTCCCATAACGACTTTGCCATCGCTTTCGGGGTTATGCGACGTTTCGATGGGATGAGTAGCCTAAGCTTGGCTGGATATTCTTGGTAGCTATGGACATGTCACCAATGAGTCGCAGTGGTTGTATAAACCCAAGCTAGTTTTCCCCTTCCGTTCATCTTCCCAGTACCTAAGACCGTGCGTCTCACTGCTTGATTGTCGTCTATGTCAATATGCATATGCGCCTTCCAATTCGCAGTCCCCTTTGTGGATATCCTCTGGTTAGCTTCAGTGAGTACCTATCCCTCATTCATGTCCGTGTCCAGCCCATTTCCTCCATCCTTTGAAGCAACAAGCTTGTTCAGCTCTGCGAGCTTTTCTTTACCCAAACTCGCTAGCCCAGAGGGTCCCATCTCAAGCCTGGCTTTCAAGACATCACAAGCCATCTTCGTATGAGATAATCCCTCGGCCCTCGCAGCCTCAGTCTCAGCCTCTTCGGTGCATTCTGAGCCTCCTGTTCCGCTGGCTCAATTATCATATTGGCCTCACGAATCTCATTCTCCTTCCGATCAATGACCGCTTTAGCTTTAGCTTTATCATCTTCAAACACCTTCAGAGACTTGTCGGAGCGATCAAGAGCTTCGCTCCAGCCATTGACATTCTCCAGCGCTCGTCGTTTGATGATACGGAGGATATGGTCTCGGATTACGGTGTTGTCGGTTATGTCCCGGCGGGTTCTGGTCAGTTCGGTCTCGGCGGCCATGAGCTCTTCCTGGAGTGCTTGTCGTGAGGATCAAAGGATCTTTAAGCGTTTCTCTCTTTCGTTCTGTTTGGTCTGGATCGGGTTGATTTCTGCCTTTGCCTCGGTAGCCTTGTCGGCTAAGTACTTGATGTATTTGCCCTGGAGTGGAATGTCAGTTATTGTTTACACCTGCCTGCTACAAGCTTACTGAAATCTCATCATTTGTCGGGCTTTCTTCCCTACTGTTTTGTTGGGTTGTTCCAGGCGTCTCCGTAACATCTGGGATGTGAGCGTAGGATTTTAATCTCGCTCATTGACAAAGACTTCCAGACGCTCCATGACAAGGTTGATGGGAATCTGAGGAGTCCGTTGGGCGATCGTGATCGCTCCGTACAACTTCTGAAGTACATGCAGACTCCATTTGGTCGGATGGTATTTTTGTCTTACAAATTCCCATAGCCATTTCCCACTCTCATTGTAGATACGTAGGATTTCTCCCTGAATCTTGATGCTGCCGAGAAGATCGTATGGTGGCTGAAGGCCCTGTTCGATACCATCCATTACGTATCCTAACATCCATATCAGGGCGACGGTCATACATATCTAGGTTATTCCATCGGGCTGAAGTACTTAATTTGACAGGGGGTTATTTATGCAAGCCTGATCAATGTACCTGTATCGCGCTAAGCCCCTAAAAGGGATAGAGCACTTAGGTAATCCGGCTGCAAGACGGAAATAGCAAACTTTATGTATGAAAATCAGCTATTGTGTCCGTAAGCATCGCTATGCCGAGAGTTTAGCAATACCTACGGACACAGCTACCCCGTAGCGAAACTTCTGAATTATGTAATGTCCCTTTTTTGCCCCACCTACGGGTGTTAGGATACGTAACGAATCGTATCGATCAGGGCGGAACCGAAGCGGTGCTCTGCTCTGGGTGAGATGGCGGCACCGTGATAAAACAGAGGTGAAGAGGGAGAGAAGGAGACGAGATGACGAGAGAGACTTATCATTTCGTTATTCGAAGAATCTGGAGTAGCTTGAAATGCACGTAGCCATACCCAAGTGCTTGCGCGAGCAAGAAAAGAGAAGTCGTGCCTTGTCAAATCGAATGCATGTTATTGATTTGAGGCAGCGTGGAGGAGCACGGGTACGTGTTAGGCAAATCGTGTGGGGCTGTGCAGACATGTGGCGGTTGAATAGAAAATGGTTACGCGACGGTGCGAATGGTGCTGATGAGGTTAACTTGCTACGGCGGACCACAAGCCCCCATAGTGCACTATAGTGGTAACTACACCCCACTGTAAGTCCCACTGTAAATATCCTCGTTATCGAGGTGCTGTTTATCTTATCGCATCAGCTTGCTCCAATGATTTCTTACCCTGCAGTCCGCAAGCAAAGCCCGTTTTTAATGACCATAACACCCAACTTGACCATTCCATGGAGTTTTCGCACAAATCGGAAAGGCTTAGGCTCCAAACGTAGAAAGCTACTTTGGATTCAAATGACTTGGCAAGCTTTGAAACATTTACTACTATAATTCGTGATACAAGTAGACACATGAAGTATTCCTGTTTCATAATACTTCTCTTGCACCATAAAAAGCACGACAATGTGTTATTGGCAAGGAATAACCCCGAAATTCACGCCACGGTCAACGTGAAAGGCACAATTTCGCCTGACTTCGGCATCAATGCGCTGGCACTAAAGAAACATAACGGCAAGATACCGCACAGATCGAGATGGTCTATCCATCTCAATTGATCCGTGACATGCTCATCTCAGCTCTTGGCCTCTAGTTAGACAATGTCCACCAATCAAATCTGGTGGCTTCCGTAGCTCAGTTGGTTAGAGCGTCGTACTAATACTTCAATCCCGAGTGTCCAGTAATGCGAAGGTCTCAGGTTCAAGCCCTGGCGGGAGCAATCCCAATTGCCATCCAGTTTATCTTTTTGTTTAAATATTTTCCTGTTGGTTTTAGTGTTTTTCCAGTCTGGAAGCTGTCATAGGAGACGTTTCACTGAACGTGATGCTTTTGGTGTTGCTGATAAGCAAATACTGGGTCCCGCTCACTTCTTATCGGGCATATCCCATTGGTCGTCTCAGCTCCACCCGCTACCCAGTACGGGTACTGTGCTTGCAGACACAGAACAACACAGGCATGTCCACTGGAAGGGCTGCTGTCAGCCATGGTAGACTTATCCCGTTAGGCTGTATGTATTTATTATTAACCCCCCCGGCTTTGGCGTTCCCTAGACGTCCACAGCAAAATTCTATGGAGTTAAAGCAACAATGTCCTAACATGCACCTCTAACAATTCCAAGACGCTAGCGTGCAATAACTCCGGTCTTGCTCATCAGACACGATTCGAGCTTGCCGATTATCCAATCACAAGCCCTGGTTCCGTGGTCTAGTTGGTTATGGCATCTCGTTAACACCGAGAAGGTCCCCGGTTCGATCCCGGGCGGAACCACATTTTTGCCGTCAATAGCAGACAATAGACCGAGTCACATTTGTTATTTTTGTCTGACTGTTCTGGTTACTGGAATTTCCATTCTATGGCGATTTCTTCTCATCTAGGAATGGGCCGTGAGATATTTTGTGGATGCTATCGAGATTATGGCTTCTATACTACGAAAAACCTTTTAGTTTTACTCATATAGCACTTTACACCCTGTGAGACGACAAGGTCCAGGAACATAGCTTGTAATTTAATACTGTAAGTTAAATCCAAAGAAATATAGATACAGGTTGAATCTCAATGGGTTGAGCCGCGGCCCGCAAACGCTCCCAAAGTGGTATAGTGAAAGGATATACTACATAAGTATTCATGATCTGCCGACCCCTCAACTGTATCATATATCTTATCCACAGATCAATAAATGAATCAACATCTCGGCAAAGCTTCAGTAGAGTTATATCAGTCGCAAGTCCATCATGTCCGTCACTGTCAGATCATCGGATAATGCCCCAAGACTCATATCCAAATACGAGTTTACAAAGACAGACCGCCGTTTCCAATTTACCGACATGTGTCCTAAAGAAGACGAGAAGGTCAAATGCATCATTCAATCTTCGTTCAATTTTGAAACAAACATCATAAGTTCTATAAATGGCTTTGTGTTGAGTGCGCTCAAAGCATACAACAACCATCATCGTCTGATCCTCCGACCAGATGACATTTGGTTAGCAATTCTGACGCAGCTCAGCTTCTTCATAAATCGGAATGCTGGATCACTTCGCGACTTGTTTGTCTGGCAGGATGAGAAGAAATGCCTGGCTGTTTTATCACCTCAGTTTCTTAAGAAGCAGGACGTGGGAGCGATGGCAAAAGTCCTGGCTGAAGCCATGGGCCAGAACATGAAGGATAAGACCTTACATGAATGGATCATACCTGACTTTACGACCACCACAGACACAGACGTTGTTGCTGCATCTGTCGTTATGGCTGGTGCTTTCCGGTCGTATTTCGACTACAAGTTCATGCTCTACTGCGGCATTCCATCGATAACACTCCTGGGCACCAAAGAAGACTGGGCCAAGCTCAGAACACGCCTAGATGGACTTGTCGCGTTTAAAAACGATTTGCCACCGGGCAGTCGGCAGTTAGAAGAACTGGATCACTTTCACAAACTCTTGGTCCCAGTGCTGGATCGAATGCCTCGAACCTTCGATGATCCAGCCGATCCAGAAATTGTCGACTTCTGGTCCCAAATGGCTCACGAGTCTGGAGGTAGTGGTGTGCACTATATATCTGGTTGGCTGACTGCTTTTTGCTTCTGGTCTGCAGAAGGTGAGCTGCTCTACTATGAGCCCCAAGGAGCAGTCGACATAAGTTCGTCAGACAAGACTCGAACAGGCTGTGTCCTAGATGGTATCCGATACCACCGAATTGATACAGATGTTATCCCGATAGGATGGACCAGTGCACCGATTGACGTGGATGACAATGGCGTTTTGTACAATACGACCATGATTGCGGGGTCCATGGGGATGAGGGTCTCAAGTAGTGGCGAGAAGTTAGACCGGACCAGGAGATGTTGTGATAGTATTACTGCCGATGTCGATGGAAGGCATATGGTTACGGAGAAAGGCGAAATTCCGAACTTTAGATTCAAGAAGACCGATGAGGATTACTTGGAGACAGGTCCAGATACTCTTCAGCCAGTGATTGGGTGGTGGATGTATGAGATTGAGAGTAAGAAGGGCGATGGGGATGCATACTGGGAAGCTGAGAATGAGGAAGACTGGAAACCAACAGGCTTGGCAGCTTTGTTAAGTCATGATCAAGAAGCACAGGCGATCAAGAGCTAAGAAACGTTTACCAAGACATGAAAAGGGTCACTGGAGAAGAGACGGGTTTTCAGCACCAAATCGTATTTTTGTTGTCTATATGTAATATGATTTAGTACAAAATATATATAGGTGAAATAAAAAGTCCATTATCCACCTCCTTCCTAACATCCATCAATCCATTAAGCCATTTAGAGCATGGCGATAGCACCGACAACGGCGAGGATGCCAGCAGGGACAACCTGGGCAGCACCAGCGGTGACGACGTGAGTAGGGGTGGTAGCAGGAGGAGCAGCAGCAGGGCCGGTGGCAGCGGGGCCGGTGGCAGCAGGCTTGGTAGCAACGGGGGCGACAGAGCAAGCAGTGGGGGTGACGAGAGAGCCCTCGCCGTTGAAGGGAGAGTAGCCAAGGCACTCAGCGTAGGTAGCAGCGCAGTAAGACATGTTGGCGTCAGGGCCAGTGCGGCACTTGTTGTACTTGTCAGAGCACATCTCGGCGCAGTCCTTGTTCTCGGCGGGAGAAGAAGGCTTGGGGGGAGCGTAGCCGGTGGGGACGATGGGCTTGGTGGTGGTGAAGTGGCAGTCGGGGACGGTGACGGTGCCGGGAGCAGTGACGGGGACGGTCTTGTTGCCGAAGGTGAGAGTGGTGGCCTCGGGGCAGTAGGTGGTGACAGCGGTGACGACCTCGGTGGTGTAGACGGCAGTGGGCTTTCCACCAGCGTGGCAGGAAACGGGCTTGACGAAGCTGCCGCTCTCCCAGGGGTTGTAGTTCAAGCAGCTAGCGTACTCGGCAGCGCAGGTAGCCATGTTGGCGTTGGGAGCGACACGGCAGGCATCGTACTTGTCAGAGCACATCTCAGCGCAGTCCTTGGCGTGAGTGGGCTTGGGAGCAGGGTAGCCGGTGCCGGTGGCGACGGGCTTGGTGATGGTGCAAGAGCAGTCCTCAATGGTGAGGGTGGTGGCCTTGGTGACAGTGTAGGTCTTGTCGCCGTAGGTCAGGGTGGTGGCCTCAGGGCAGTAGGTAGTCAGGTGAGTGACGACCTCGGTGGTGTAGTGGACGGTCTCGTTGGAGGGAGGAGCGTAGTAGGGGGAGGCGGTGGCAGCGCCGATGAGGACGCTGGCCAGAGAAGCGGACTTGATGAAACCCATTTTGACGGTTTGGTGCTTTGATTAGCTGGTATAAGCGAGTGTGAGTGTTGTAGCACGAAAAGAGTTGGACTAGAACGAGTGTGTCTATCGTGGATGGGATGAGAGGAAAGAAATAGTTGGAGTCAGAAGGAGATGGGGGTTTATAAGCTTCTGTTCGCCTCAGCTGAACTTGTTATCGATGCCGAACCGATCGATGACCCATCACTCCATGAGTCCACTTGTTTTGCGGGGATTGGAACCACCAAAAAGCTCGTGTTTATTTACGGCAACAGAACCAAGTTTTTAATACGAACAACTAATTTACCGTGCTAATGGGTCCGGAACTCGGCCTCTTCTTTCAGCTCCCATTGGACCGTGCTATACGCACACCGATGAAGCGGGCGACTACCCGCAGGGATATCCCGTGCTATACGACGAGCCATCTCATCTTTTCTTTTTTTCCCCTTGCCCCTGCGCCAAGCACGTACCTGCGCTAGACGCCGTCTAGCGTCAGATGATGATTTATGCATCTTGGTCCGATGATTGCTAGCATGGGCTTGTCAGCCTCAAGATTTTCGTGCTTTAAATTACCCTCGTAAAGAGCGATCTTCTACTTTATTTAGGTCAAGCAATTTAACCTTGTCGTGTAGCACAGCGTCTGTCACTGAGGAGACTGGCTCTGTAAGTTGTGCGTCTGCCGGTTTATCCGAACGAGACTAGCGTTTTGAGTTTGCAGCTGTCATTGCCGACCCCTGAGCGGGTAAAAACAGCGTTTGCGAATGATTGGATGGAAAATATCAACTTCATGACTGGGTGAGACACGTTGCGGCTTCTTGGGCTGAGATGGGTAAGCTTACTAGAACAATATGATTCAGAGACTGACTACGGATACAGTACAATAACCTTGTGGGCTCCACTGATCTACTTACTGAGGCTTTTCTCGCGCCATTTGCCTCTCTAGTAATTCTTTCAACTCGCCTGTGCAGTCTTCCTGGCCCATGAATACCTCTATCATTTTAACTCCATCGCTCTCTTGGACCACTTTTGACTCTAGGGCAGTTTTTAATTCTGCAAAAGTTTTCGCCGAGAAATATCGCTGCGATGTCTCGTCTTGACTCATTCCAAAAAGACCAAGGGCATGTTGGTGGTTCCACGGCGAAATATCATTATAATCTGCATTCCTCCCGTGAATGGCCCGCTCAATTGTGTACCCATTGTTATTGATGACGAAGATGATGACGTTGAGCTTTTGCTTGATCATTGTGCTGATCTCTTGGGCAGTCATTTGTAGACTTCCGTCGCCGATGAAGAGAACCGCTCGCTGCGAATGTTTGGGGTCGTTCATATCCCGCTGAGCCAGTGCTGCACCGAGTGTAGCTGGTAGCATATATCCGATCGACAGCCACGTCACGCATGTGAAGTAGCTACAGTCTTGGGGAAGCTTGAACGCCTTTCCGCCTGTAGCAGCAGTACCAGTTTCGGTCAGGACGATATCGCCGCGACAGAACAGGGAGTTCACGTAGTGATAGAATTGAGCTTGGTTGAGAGCATCCGTCGGCGAAGGACCAGATGGTGCCTCGGACGGGATGGCTGGGCTCTCAATCTTGGCAAGTCGTGAAGAGTCGAACTGGCTGACAATCTTTTGAAGATACTGTCGAGAGTCCACGTCGCGAATGACCTTACCAGCAATATTGATCTGACCAGGCGAAAAGGAAACCGTCACACTCTGCTCTGGAATCGCCTTGAAGATTCCAGTGTTGATGTTGCTCATATGCGGACCGAAGAATAAGATCAGATCGGAAGACTTGAAGTAATCGTACGACACTTCATCTCCAACGTCGGCCAAGTACACACCATGGACATTGGGCAACTCCTCGTTGATGAGACCCTTTCCAAAGGCCGTGGTCCAAGTTGGCCAGCCAGTGGTGTTGATGAGCTGATTGATCTCTTCAATCGCCCCGATGCTTCGACTCTCCCCATCAACAAGAAGAAGAGGCTTGGTAGCCGAGTAGATTAGGTCCAAGATCTTGTCCACTGTCTCCGCACTGATCTCAGCAGTAGACGGCGCAGGTCTGATAACAGGCCTCTTGTCAAAATTCGCCGTCGACACATGCATGTGAACTAAGTCATCAGGAATCTGCAGATAAACCGGCCTCTGATGAATCATTGCCTGTTCAATAATCCAATCAATTCTATCAGCTGCAGTCTGCACGTCCGTCAAACGAGTCTGTGCCGCAGTAGCATGTCGATGCATCTCTGCAAACCTTCCATACTCGCCATCCAAGAACGTATGGTGCACCAATGCCCTCGCAGCCTGAACATTCCTGGCGGGTGCGCCAACAATATGGATGACTGGTGCCCTTTCAGCATATGCACCGGCGATGCCATTGATGGCTGACAGCTCGCCTACGCCGAAGGTAGTGATGACAGCGCTGAGACCTTGGATGCGGGAGTATGCATCTGCGGAGTATGCGGCATTGAGTTCATTACAGTTGCCGATCCACTTGATCCCAGTGGGTTTGATGTAATCGAGGAGTCTGAGGTTGTAGTCGCCCGGCACGCCGAAGATGGAGCCGATGTTGAGCTGTTTGAGACGTGTAAAGAGGTACTCCCCGAGGGGAATCGTTTGATGTTTTGACGCCATGCTGTCTAATGAATAATATTGATCTATATCTATTGTTGAGAAATGAGAGTGAATAATGTGTTGTCCTTATATATCTTGAAGAACCAGGGCGTCAATGACATCCCCGCGTTGATCCGCATCTTGACGCCTTTGATTGCCGGGTTCTCATTCCAAATCAGGCAAAGTAGCAGAATCTCCATCTCTAACCGGTTTATTCATCACTCTTACCGAGGCACGGCCGAGAAATCCACTCGATGGCATTCAAGGGCTAGGTCGAATCTGGTGAATTAAGCGGATCTAGGAGCGGAACATTATTAATCCTCAATGCCCGCCGGCGCTTTATTCCCAAGCCCTCCACCACAACGGTAGATAACGACCATGGTCAGACTTGCAACTTGTCTGAGATATATCGGATTCTTGTCGCTAAATGACATCAGATATCACCCTTTAAGGATAGCGGGAAGCTGTAAAGAGCAATACACCTGCCCGATTAGCTGTATGTCCTACTGTGGACGAAAAGACGCGGTTAGTCGACATTGAAATCAGTATACAGGGTAACCGAATTGGGGCTATATAGGAGACTAGAGACCCACAAGAGACATAACAAAGGGCGCCCAATACGTTGTCCTACTGAAAACATTCTACTGTCGGCTACATCTCAGAGCTCCTCCTAAACTATTTCAACATGGATTTGCTATCTCAATGCCTCTATTTTGGGAACCAACATTGTTAGTCAACGGATTGCCCGGAGTATTACTCGAGTTCCCCGAGATCGCAGGTTGCACTACACTTGTAGAGCCCAAAAGCCAATTGTCCATGGGCGCAGATATCCTGCGTGGAAATGTAGAAGAAGAAAAGACTGCACTCCATCGTGTGATAGCTCGTGAGACAGTGAGGTTGCTTCATGTAAGATGCACAGCGCACGGTGATGTTCTTTTACCGAGGGGAATAAGACTTCGGAGATGATGTTCATTAAAACCTTTCAAAGCGACATAAATCAGTCATTAGTGCTGTTTATATCTCAGATAGTTAGTAATTTAGCAAAGCCGTTTGTTATTGGAAAGAAACTACGCGATATGTTAAAAATGACCAGATCGATTGGATTTCTTCAGTAAATAACGACCCTTCATACCGCTTTGAGCCAAACGAATTACTACATAAGCTTAACCTTCGTCCCGCCTAGGAATAATGCTCGGAGATTTGAACAAGCTAAACGGTAGTGGTGTCTCAGAGCAAAACCTTCGCATGGCAAACGCAATTTGAGCTTAGTCTGAATTAAGGCAAAAGTCTCAGAACGTGGGTAGTACATATTAAATGAGACCAAAGTCCAGCCTGATTAGTGATTATATTTCAATTTTGTTTGGTAGGAAAGCTTATAGAGCTTGGCTGTTAATGCTCTTACTTACGAGATACATATTCTATCTAAACTCAGAGAATAGCCGATAGACCGACCTCAAGGTGGAGTTTAGAAAGTAAGACAAGCTATAGGTAGTAAATGAAGCAATATAAACTTAGCAGTAGTTATTCTATCGCAAGCGACGCCACTGGAGTTTTCTCATTCGAGTTTATCTATACTCCTCGGAAAGCCATCCATCGGAACCTTTCCGATTGAGGAGCTTTCCGAGACAAATTTGTCCATTAACGGGCTCTTTATTTCATCCGACCTAGAGATATCGGCGAAACTGGAAGTAGATGCAAGCCACTGGCACAGACTTCTGGATGCCGACGAGACAGGCTTGTATCCATGGCAGATGATATCTTCAACTACGTCAGAGCTATCAAGTGCAGCCGTCCCATAGCCACCCAATACCGGTAGATGTCAAAACAACTGAACGCACTCTTCTCACAAAATTACCGCTTTAAGGTATTGTGTTTCAGTATAGATGTATCTCTTGGATCCGATGTTGCTCTGTTCCGAGACTGATGGTGAAGGTAAGTTGCTTTGATCGCTTAGTTATCTATCCTTATCATCAACCAAGTTACTACAAGCAGTAAAAACTCGAGAGATGTGCATGAACTATGCCTTGAATCTGATAATCGCAAGCTGTAGCCACTGAAAGATGAATGGCCAGCTCGGCAATCTTATCTTTGCCATCTATGCTACCTTAACCCACTTGGTTAGGTCGAGCCGACTGCGGGGTAGCTTCAGCCTTGGTCACCTTCGGCATCCAGATTCATGATCCGAGACCGAAAGTGTTCAAACAGTACAAACTTCTATATGGCGCTCGAACTTGATCCATTCAAAGTCTGGAATATATAATACATCATGAGTTTACAACAGATCATGGAGCATCAGCTCGATAATTCGACCTTATCGGACACCATGTACTCTCTCATGACTCCAGCGGTCTTGTTAGGCTCTCTTTTCTTCTCTTTCTTGGCTGCAGCCAATAGTTCTATACCGCAAGTCACCCTCCAAGGCTATGGAACTTTCGCCGGAACAAACATCTCCAAGACATTACGTGGAGACAAACTACCCCAAGAAGTCAATGCGTGGCTCGGTATTAACTACGCTGAGCAGCCCATTGGTGATAGGCGCTTCCGTCCTTTAAAGCCTCTATCCCAATCGTACAAATCCGTACAGAACGCCACCAAGTATGGCTCAGTATGCTTGCAGGATCTCATGTATCCCAACCCGAACGAACAAGACGAAGCATGCTTGAACTTCAACGTCTTTCGTACTCCTGGCGTGCCGCTTAGCAAGAAACTCCCCACGCTGGTCTGGATCCACGGCGGTGGCTTTGCGTCGTTTTCAGGACGAGACTTTGACGGTGCTTCGTTTGTCGCTTCTTCTCCTGCACCGGTTGTTGTTGTCACGTTCAATTACCGTCTCAACGCTTTCGGGTTCTTGCCCAGTAAGCTGTTTGAGCGAGAGGGTCTTCTCAATTTGGGCTTGCTGGACCAACGGTTCTTTTTACAGTTCTTGCAGAAACACTTGAGCTCGTTTGGTGGCGATCCTCGTCAGATTACGATCGGCGGCTTATCAGCCGGCGCCCACTCGACGGCGTTTCACTACTTCCATAATTATGGTGCTGATAAGAACAAGCCTCTCTTCGCCCGAGCAATACTTCAATCTGGGTCAGCGACAGCACGGTCGTTTCCTGGTCCAGACTATCCTCGATATAAGCAAGACTTCGCTGGCCTCATGAAGCATATCAACTGCTCTACTGATACTGATGACAAGGCGCAGATGGAATGCCTGCGTGGGGCGCCAGCGGAGAACATCCGAGAGTACTCAGCAAAGGCATACGAAGATGCCAAAGATCAACTCAATTAGCCTTGGCAGCCATCCATTGGAGGTCCATTGATCGAGAAAGCGGGATCTCAAAGTGAAGAAGAGGGCACATTCCATCATCTTCCCATCATCACGACCTATACCTCTGATGAGGGAAAATACTACACTCCCGGAAACTTGGAAACAAATGATGACTTTGTTCAATTCTGGCATCGCATCAGTCCTGGTCTCAATATCACCGATCTAGCTCTCATCAACGAGTTATACCCGGACCCAGTTGCATACCCTGACTCTCCGTGGGCTGGATCGCCTAATAGCACGCAGTACAACCGTATCTCAGCTGCATGGTCTGACATGGCTTATATATGCATGAGTCGTCACACGGCTGTCACAACATCTAGGGCCGGCGTTCCTACCTGGAGTCTTCACTTCAATACCCCTGACTTTCCGTTGGTTGCTCAGTCGTGGAAGGGAATTCCTCATGCTTCAGATGCGGCGTATATATGGAACGACCCCCATGTTGCTTATTCTGAAACTGCGCGGATCTACTATCGATATATAAACAGCTTTGTCTTGACAGGAGATCCTAACAAGATGAGGTTGGATGGGACTGCTGAGTGGCCGCAATACAAGGCGAGTCAAGGCAAAGGGTATGCGAAGCAGCTGTTGGTGAATCCTGGAAACTTCACCGTTGTGGAGGATGACAGAGCTCGGCTGAGACAGTGTGAGTTTTGGAATGACCTTGAGCGAGCTGGTCGCCTCTACAAGTAGCCATGGGGTACTCTAGGAAGCATGTCTAGTTGTTTCAGTAACAATTAGTCTCATTACCCATTGAAGTCAAGATAGAGAGCATAGGATGTCTGCTTAGGACGCACGCATATTTATATGAATGTAAAAGAAAATTGTTCGGCTATCGATACGGCATCACGAAGGTCGCGTCAAACTCATCATATAGAGTCTCCATTCCACGAGCCATCTTACCATAACTTCTCCCTACCCCATCATCGTCAAAAGGCGGAGAGCATTCCCCATAAATGTACTCATGAGCTTCTTTGTCAAGGCAAATAAACCAGCCACGATCAAAATGATTCATCCTGACCAGCATAGGGACCTTGACCCTGCTATCAACGGGCCTATATCTCCAATCTAGCTTATCTCTGATGTCGGCTAAGATCCCAGCATGGCTTCCCTGTCTATTAATCACAGAGAGAAAACTGAGCTCAACAGACTCAAGTGTCGATGGGAGTTTTGATAGGAATGATAAAAGGTCATTTTGAGCCACTTGCATTCCAGAAAGGACAAAGTGCTTTAAACCCCCGCAGGACCATTTGTCAATGGGGAAGATGTCAAACAGAAACACACAATCCTTCATTCGACCGCCCAGGAAGTATTATCGATGGGATAGTCAGTTTGTAGGATGGCCTCCTGAAGATGAGGAGCTTTGGCGAGGAGGTCAGAGATTTTGCCATTGCGATGGAAGCCCCACTCGTCGGCATCGTAGCCATAGAGATGTTCAGCCAAGAGCGAAAGAACAATACGCCGGAAGCTTGGTTGCTCAACGATCTTGAAAAGATTATCGTACTCCTTGTTCGACTCATCAAACACAAAATGATTAATTCCAGTGGGCAGCTTGTTGTTATCCAGTACCAGCTCAGATAGCGGCCTCTTCCCAGCTTGTCTGGCCAAGACACGAGTCACGATGCAGAAGCCGCGCCATTTCTTTCTTTCTTCTTCATCCTCCCAGGGATCAGCATCCTCAGCCATGCGTCTATTTTCAGCGCATGGCCAGCCTCGAGGTATCGGGTACACGTATCCGCAAGGGAAAGCACGTATACCGACTATCCCTATGACCCTGTTAATGAATGGTCAGAAGATGACAGTAGTGAAGATTTCGCTTACGCAGAACCATATAGCCTAGAGAGTGAAGAAAAATATGGGTGGTTGTACGATGGTGTAGAGTGAGCATCGGGCATCTCAAAGGTGTTTTGTACCAAAAGAGAGTGTTCCAGCCAGATAACAAGCATTACCGACAGCTCAAGAGCACAAGCCTTGGCCATGGGTTCTTCGCTCATTATAAGACGCTTGTGCAGCAACAAGACGAGCATCTTAAAATTCACGCTCACGAAAAAGCTTTCCTATACGCTCTTAAGCGTTTCCGAACTTGGCCACGATCGAGGTCACTTCACGCCAGCAGCACACAGCAGATACCTTCTTTGCGACTGCGAAATCAAGCTGGCTCTCAGGATCGCAGTGCGGTATCAGAGATAATCTTTGCTGCAGAAGGCTCTGGCAACTGTATTTGTTGGAGTTCCTTATCGAGGAATGAAGACAAATCATCTCATACCCAATGGTCAAAGGCCAGCCAAATGAATGTCTTTTATCAAGCGCATAGAACACGGTACTCCTGCTCTCAAGCTCCTAGATGAACAGATACGGAGGTTCAGTGAATTCTGGAGGCCGCCAAGATTTGTTTGCTTCTACGAGTAGAAGCCAACTTAAATCCCAGTGTGGTGTGGTTGGTGTCGTAGAGAAAGAACTGTTTCGCTAGCATGATGACAGCAAGATGAGAACGGTCGATGAACAATGCTCAGAAAAGAGATATCGCTGAGCACAAAAGCCTCTGCTATGCAACCAAATCCCAAAGCAGAGGGAAACTCTTATGGTCTCGCCTATCCGGGGGTGTCATATGGTGAAATATCGGGCGTCGTCATTATTTGATGCCATACCGTTTGGCTATTCAAACCTCGAAGGTGTTGCCAATGGCAGTCAAGCGAAGGTCTATATACTTCAGGGGACTTAAAAACGAAAGCCACGCCAAGGTCTGGTCAGATAGCTTAAAGAGATTCACGAAGACCTTCAATCACAAGCTCAGAGGTCACTACTCAGTACTCAGACAGGTCATGGGACGTGCTCGAGATCTTTGTGGTTGGATTCTTCTGTTGATACGAAGCGGATGATATATCCCATGTATCAATACAGGTCAAATTGGGCCTTACAGGATTGTTCAGGCTACAGCAGTACGATTGTGAGCCTCTGTGTAAAGGAATACTGAATCCCCACACAAGAAAAGCCATGATGATCACTAAATCGTTAGATATCAATATTAGAATGAAGTAGTATTGCTCTTCTCTAGGAATCTCGCACAAAACTTGGAAAAATTCAATACGGGCTGTAGAATCTGAGTAGGGTACTAATTGAGTTGAGTGGATTCAAGGATTGCAGCATGATGCATACCAACCAACATGTCGTGTGAAACAAGATGGTTGTGCCTCCAGAGTCAGAACTCCTTGATGGCGCATCATGTAGCCAAGTGCATCGAGGTTGTGCGGCGTCGCGTAAGTTGTGTGCCGTTGCGTGGCAGTGATTCACTCTCTCACTCATTTATGGTGCATCCACTCACGATCCAGGCAAAAAGACAAAGCGGCCTTTATCTCTCATTCTTCCTTTCTCTCATCCATCTCATCAACTCTCATCCCTTCCACTCTCATCCTACCTCACACCACTCAGCCAGCTCTTGCTTTCATCTCTTCAGCTCTTCATCTTTTCATTATAGCTTGACCTTCACATCATCATTCCTAATTTTCCTCAACGTTTTCATCATTTCACTCGTCCATATTCAAAACCTCCCTTCGAACTCTCAATTACACTCACATCATCTTGCAACTCTCAACGAAGCAATGGCGGCACGAAGTTTCAATGCGTCACTGGATCGAATGCCGACGGAGCTTCTGCTCATGATAATGGAGGATCTGGACCCAGATTCTCTGGAAGTACTCACGTTTGTTTGCAAACGACTTCGCCTTGTCATCCTGCCTAGACTATCTTTCAGGGTCTCATTCACCAGGAATGTATCTCAGATCGCCTCGAGGCTGGCCGTTCTCATGAAAAACGAGCCCATGTCTCCTTCTGGGCCGCTCTGGGAATACGTGAAGTAAGATTTCTCGGTCCTTGCTCCATTCAATTTGACTGACAAAAACACTTGAAGGCACGCATGCTTTACTTTGGAGCCAACCCGAGTGATTGAACCAGCTCACCAGCTGCCTGGGCTGATCGGTGACTTCTGTCGAAATCCGATCAGTCTCCAGAAGGTAACCGTCTTTTCGCATGATCTCTACAAGGTATTTGAGGCCCAGGCCTCTCAGCTCAAGCGGTTGGCGGTCGTAGATTTCCAGGGGATGCCGAGAAGCGGAGAAAATCCAAGATTGACGACAAAAATCTTGAGTGATATCGGCAGCAACTTCAGACAGCTGGAGTGCTTGGTTCTTGGCGAGTTTCTCAACCCCAAATTCCCTTGGGGTCAGCATGTCTTCCGAATGAATCAAGGTCGGGTAGACCTGGTGAGTAGCCTGCACGATTCTTGAGATGTCCTGTCCTATTCAACTGACACGCACATACAGGACACCATGATTTCAAAGGTCATCATGACCTTAAATACCATGCCACGACTATCGCAGTTTGCCTTCGTACTGTCAGATGATACCCTCGGGAGCCGCTCCACTCACCATAGAGAAGAATGGCGGCCTTGGCTGAAGCCGTGGGAACACAGGCATAAGTCATGGACAAAGCAGGCATGGTATTCCAAACTCGTGCGAAGCATGCTCAGCACTGCTCCGGGAATTCGGCAGCTCTGTATCAGAGCTCGGCCTTCCGTTTATTGTCGTGGCGTCAGAAATCCACATGAAACGAATGTGACGGTCACCTGGGAGACTCATCAGGTTGAAACGGCTGATGAATTCGATAATTTCTTCGTTTAGATATCGTCTTAACATACCATTCTATTCTATATCTAGAGGCCAAATTTCTATTACGAAGGGGCCATTTTTGCACGATGCAGAGTCTTATTATTGGAGCTCTATCTCAACGGAGCTCATCTTCAGATTGCCGAGAGGGGCATGAGCACTTCTTCGCCAGCGGCGAGGGCCAACCTCCTGCACATCATCGGTGGGTCATCCACGGTGCACACAATCGCAAGGCTACAGAAAATGATCACGAGCTACGCCAAATTACTATATTTGGTAGTATTTATCGGGTTCATCGTGGGTTTGGACTTGGGAAATATGTAGGCAAGGAGTTTTTTCTTTTATCGCGGCCAGGATTTAGGACAATATCGGACAGATTGCCATTATTAAGGACAAAATCATTGCTGTTTTTTTATTGCTAGCTACGGAGTTTTGGACAGAATGTACACAATCTAGCTATCTGATGCCAAATCGCGAACGTGAATGCTGTGAACTACGAGTTGGACAACACAACTTGGCTACTCCATCCCTGCACGGCTGCCAGGCAGGTAACCCTCGCGCTAATAAGCGTAATACAGCGTCGACTCGTTTTTGGACTGTCTGATCTTCTTGTTTTCCTGCTTGAGCCAAAACCTCATGCCCCATGCGCCAATAGCAGTTGCGACACTCAAGGCAGCGCTCGAAGACATGGCCATGGTGTAGCGAGGTTCGTCGGACGAAGGCCACATGTAGGGAGTCCAGATGAATGATGCCACAGCGATACAGTTGACCATGGCGAGCGAGCAAGCTTTCTTTTCCTTGGTTTGGGAGCAAGTAGCGGATACCCAGCCGAGGATGATACTATTGACTGCGTAGGTACCGATCGAGAAGACGCACATGGCGACTGCAATTGTCAATACTGACCTTTCTCACAGAGGGAGAGACTTACAGTATCGAGCACCAGTGTTGAGGGTGGCACAACCAAGGATGAATCCAAATACCGCGACGGCCTTAGCAATGGTGATGTGCCTGAAGAGTCAGCCCCAAATTCATCAAAACGATCGCAGACCTACCATGTACGCTCATTGAACCGTCCAGAAGACCAAGACCAAGCAATCGAGATCGCCCCCGCAATCAAATAAGGCGGGCAGGTCAAAACCAGCGTGATCGTCTGATTGAACCCGAGTGTCTTCACAGCAGTCGGGAAGAAATTTTTGAACCCATTCGCACCAAGATGACAATGTTGCATGACGACAAAAAGCCAAACCTTGGGATCCTTCGCTGCTTCGCGGATCCCAGAGAAACTTGTAGTTTCACCAGAATTTCCAACCGTATCGCGCGCTGTTCGTTCGTGGGCTAGTTGGCGTTCCTGTTCGGTCAACCAGCGCGTTGTAAGGGGCTCATCGGGGAGGACAAAGAACCCGACAAGAGCGACGAGGAGGGTTACGGCGCCTTGAATAATGAACAGCCATTGCCATCCGGCGAGATTGGCCTAAGATGATAAGCATTGCACTTCAGTTCATTGAGGTTAGTCACGTACCATTCCGTCCATCTCAAAGATTCCTAGGGCAATCAGTCCCGCAAACGCCGTGGCAAGAATATTGCCTGTATAAAGAATCGAGATACGTGTAGCAAGTTCCTTGCGAGTGTAGAATCTCGCGAGGATATACAGGGCACCAGGATAATACGGCGCCTCTGTAATACCCAGAAAGAAGCGCGTAAGCAGTAGACCAGTATAGTTATGGCTCAGAGCTGTAAGGCCGCTGATGATGGCCCAGACAGTCATGCATGAAGCCATCCAGATGCTGGGACGCACGCGAGTAACGACCATGTTGGCTGGAATACCGACAATGACGTACCCGGCGAAGAGGATCGAAACGCAGGTCTGGTATTGAGAACCCGTGAGGTTGAGATCTTTTTCGATGGTGTTAAGACGAGCGAGGGCGATGGCATTACGGTCCTGATTCTGTCAGCATTGACAAATGTGAACTTGACGGGGGAGTGGCTTGCCAGATAGTTGAGCCAGTACATCAGCCAGAGAATGGGCATGATCCACCAGTCGAGCTTACGCACGAGCGCGATCTCTCGGGGGTCGGTCTTTTCATGGGCCCCAGAGTAATCACGCGCTTGAGGGGGTGCCTTGAGGACCTCTTCGACCTCGTCGAGGACAGCAGGGTCATCAGTTTGACGCTTTTCCAAAGACTGACGAGTAGCCATATTGATGTTGACGTTGTAATGCGAATACTGAAGCAGATGACCTCGTTCCAATGCGACGGCGATCTCCCTTCTTATAGACTCCCCTGTGACCACCAGGAGTTCCCAAGGCTACCTCCATCTGATCATCATCTTGCAGTCGCCCCAACACTGCGTTCCATTGCATACCAATCCTTGACGTCAGCCCGCAATAAAGCGCATCTCGTCAACGGATGTCTCCATTGCGCCCGCAATACGATGCAGGGTTAGTGCAAACTCACGTCAATACGAAAAAGCCATTGGACCAGTGCGTTCCCGAATAACTTTAATCCATTCCTCCACGCCAAGATGATCTTGGCAGGCGGGGTAACAGCACTCTAAAATCATGCTTAAATGTGTAGACTAATGCTTTCTTGGAAGGTGAGGGAGGAGTCGGAGCTGAAGAGCGTTGAAGGGTCCTTGGCGAAATCAGCGTCATTGTGTTGAGCGAATTATTTGGCGAGAGGTGGTGCACTTGTCATCAAGATGCTCGAAATAAGTTGGGAGCTTATCGATGGTGTTTGGAGCTCATGAAGTATGTGGCTTGAGTGCTAGAACAATTCTCGGGGGGGTGATATGATCTAGACCTGGCCTAGGCATAGTACTAACAATAACAACTTGAGAAGCCATATTCATCGGCCATCGACGCAGACGAATACAGTTCATACCGCTTTGGTCAAACCCCAATGCCCAGAAAGGTTGATCCATGTAAGGCTGCTAATCCCTGCACGTGCCTAGAAGTGCCAAGTCTGCAGTCTTCTCTATTTGACATAATGATCATGTTTCCGGCTCTTCTTCTAGCTTCCGATCTTGGCGACTGTCGGTACTGGTGCAGGTCTTCGCGTCCATACCGATGAGCCGGGACATCTCAAGGGACATAGCCTTCTCCGTATCTTTCTCGGTCACGATCAGGACAGTATCTTAGCGCGGGCCCAGCATTTTGAGCTACTGGCTGTGTTGACCCAAAATGGAGTGTGGATGGGTAGCTCATTACGACTCTAAGTTTGGTCACCTCAAGGCCATTACTGTCAGGGACTAAACATATATAATTTGATAGTTGCTCCATTCACTGTTGGGGGCTATATAAAGCAACTTATCACGAGGAACCAATCAGCAAGTCGGGTCAGATTATAAAATGGTAAGATATGTATTGACTACTGGACTAGCTGTCTCCCAACCGACCAAGCAGCTACCATTTATCGAGATTTTGTACAATCAAACAACTATATACGGAGTTTAAAAAAGAAGATGACGGTGATGACCAAAAACAACTGCAACGACGCTCCCCCTCAAGACCATAGATCTGATCCTGTCACGCAAACTGCATTTAGCGGAGAGCGTTGACAACGGCAGTGTAAGCAGCCTTGGGGTTGTAGTTAGCATCAAACAGGAGGCTGTCGTGCTCCTTGCGCCAAGAGTTCTTGTCAGAGACACCCCAGACAGTGATACCAATGCACTTGGGGACGTTGAGGCAGGCCTTGGTGACGGTAGCGTAGTCGTTGGCGGGGGCAGTGCGGATGTCGAGCTCAGTGACGGCAACCTCCTTGACACCAGAGTTGGCGAGAGCAGTGAGAGCACCCTGGATTTGACCAGCGGCACCGGGGTCAAGGTGAGTCTGGGAGCCAATACCGTCGATGGGGATGCCCTGGGACAGCCACTTCTTGACGTGGGGGACCATGCCAACGGTGACCTTGGAGGCGCTGGCGGAGTCGAGGCTGTAGTCATTGATGTACAGCTTGGCATTGGGGTCAGCCTTGCGGGCGGCACGGAAGGCAATGCCAACGTAGTCATCGTTGCCGAAGACGTTGTTGAAGTGGGAGTCCTTGCGGAGAGAACCGTCCCAGTCGAACATCTCGTTGACGACGTCCTAGTACTGTTAGCTATGTCACATATAAAAGAGAGCATTAGAGACATACCCAGGCGTAGATCTTGCCCTTGTAGCGTCCAACGACGTTGGTGACGTGGTTCTCAATGACCTTGGTCAGGGTAGCCTTGTCGTTGATGTTCTTAACCCACTGAGGGAGCTGAGAGTGCCAGACAAGAGTGTGACCTCGGACCTTGAGGCCATTCTGGCTGGCAAAGTTGACGACCTGGTCGAAGCTTCCGAAGTTGAACTTGCCCTGGCTGGGCTCAGTGGCGTCCCACTTGGCAGAGTTCTCGGGGGTGACAGCACCGAAGTCAGCCTTAATGATGGCGGTGTCCTTGGCAACGCCGAGAAGGTTGGGGTCGGTGATAGTTCCGTAGTAGAGCTTGCCCTTGTTCTTGATCAGCTTGTTGATGCTGTCGGCAGCCTGGCGGGGCTCGATAGCGGTGGGAATGGCCGCGACCAGCGAGGCGGTGTAGAGGAAAGAAGACAGCTTCATTGTGAGGAAGTGTGTTTAGATATGTGACAAAGAAAGATAAATGATTGGCCTGCAACGGGTAATGAAGCTGTGAGATAGGTAATGAATGTAGTTGTTTGAGTTGACTGGAATGGGAATGCCAAGTGCCAAGAGGGAGGACTGGAGCATCTTAAATATCTAGATCGAGTCATCCCTTGTACGATTAAACTTCTCGAAAGAGTCAATGCCCGGAATTAATTTGTCCGATTGAGCTAGCCATACTCAGTATTCGGACACTGCTCCGACTGCCTAGGGCTGTTTCGAGATGGATTGTCGTTGAAAGGAGTTTTGCCGAGACAGGGATCTTAGAGTCGAGGCGGCTCTACGTCCTGGATAATTTCCAGAGTAACGGAACTTTTGGGCACTCTGCATTGCATTGTTTCTGGGGTGCATATACATGACTCCGTAATTCGGGCCTATGCCCAACTCACCGTCATCTGATTCACGGCTGAATGGTATGTTTTGTTTCTTTCTGTCAAGAGATCGACAAGTTGAGACGACATTCTGTTTACTTGGCGAGAATGTTTTCAGCAACTTCAGGTGAAACTCGAACAAAAGTCAAAGCAAAAGAGGCTAGTATGTATCAGTTGCGACAAAGGCCCACAGAGGCACCGGTACTAGCAGGGCTGGCAGGGGGCTGATCATTTCGGGTGAATAGCCTGAATGTATCGTGAAATCGTGAGACCAATCCCGTATCAGTTAAACGCACGAGCCATTTGCCGAATCCAGGAACATGTCATATTCGATTCCCGCGGGAGACACGTGGGTCGTGTTTCATGTACAATGAGGTGGCGCTGCTGTGGTGATATTCTAGACTTCTGCCGAATTGAGCATCATCTTGGGGTAATATTTCTCCGCGTAAAGCCACCAATCGCGGATTGCGAATCACGCTCGTTAAACGGATACCGGCACGGAAAGATCAATTACTTGCTCGATTCTGGTTTCATATTTGTGGTAGGTGGTATTGATTGATCGAGCGATTGTCTGAAGGGCTTTCAGCTATGCTGTTGACAGGCGCGCATCAGCTGGAATGTACCGGCTGAATTGCATGACCGGCTATACTCTATTTTATGATAACTCGTGACGTTTTGAGGCGACATACTGTACATGATGATGTTGCATGATGGCCATGATGACTGAAATATTCCTCCAAAGAGATTATCGTGATTGTGAGTACGTCGTATTGGATGCACGTATTTGGAATGCTGTTGGACGAATTGAGTAACAAGAAAATTGGATGTGCCATTGTAGTTGCCGCGCCTATGACGTTGTTCTAATTATTAGGTGTCAGCTTTGTCATCTCAGTTTGAAACATCATTGAACAAGCTGCTGAAAAACGGTACAGCAATTTATGGTAATGAGTAGATGCTGAGAAACCACGGCAAAAGACAACTGTAAAGTTTTGAAGTATAGGAATTTAATCCGAGAGTTTTTGTCTAAATTGACCGACTCAAAACAGCTCAAATGCTAATGTTTTCATGTTTACTTTTGGGTGCAGGGTATGAGAGTTGGCGACGGCCTCATTCATCAATGTGTTATCTTCTCACAAGCCCCACTCAGATTGAATCCACTTTGTTATCGATACCAGCTCTTGGCACGGGACGGACGGGAATATAAATACTTTGGCTCTCGCCTTCTCGTTTGAAGCATTACCTCGAACTCTAGCGACCAAGGTGACTGCGAGACAGTTGTATGCGGGATTAGATTCCACGTAGTCCTTTTCCTCTTACGCGGCTGCAACACTCTCTCAACCTACCTGCTTTCAAGCTCGATGCACTTGCGACAATGCTTCCTCTATACTCAGCATCAATCCTTCTACCTTCTGAGAGCCAGAGCTCCTTATACGAATTTCGGCTTACGATGTATAACTCCCGGCCCGAAGGAGCGACGAATATCATCCAGTATGTGTTGATAAGGGTTCTTTGAGCTTTCCTTTACGGTTTGAGACTTTTTTAGCCCCTCAGCCTCACACTCCCCCGCTAGAATCGACGCCTGAGCAGTACTCTCTACCGGCTGACCTGCCATCTGGATTGATATCCATACGTAACCCACTGCAGCGCAGTTTGGCGCATTGCCGCGAAGAGCCTTCGCGAACACGTGCAATTTGACGTCGTGACCCAAAGGATTCACGTAGCATCGTGATGTTATCAATTGATGCAGTTTAATGTACTTGGTCACGAGCGATGCCTCATGATCCGTAAGGTATTGGCGTCTCTAGACGTTTGACCCTTATCTCTGATTGCCATGACACCTATCCAGTCACCATGTGAAGCGCCATAATGAATGCTGGCAAGGGAGTCTTGGTGCTGGAAGCTTATCAATCTGCCGGCGTTTCGCTTGACGATAAGCTTCGCCCCCCATCATTACCGCACATCTTTCCTGGTGCATATAAATGAGAACGTCTAGTAGTATTTTTGTCCTGCATTATATACTAGTGGCTAGATTGACAGATTTTCTCCATGGGGGCGCTTAGCTGCATCGCGCACTGATATTGCAGCTCCGGGCCTTCCAGCGATGAAATTGTGATTAGACAACTCTGCATGAGCTATGCCAGGTGCAAAGTATGATCGCTGCTCTGTGCTTCGATTATCGATGAACTATCTATGAGGGGCGCGGTTATCGTAAGGCATAAGCTGAGAGGATCTTGTTGAGCCCCATTACGATTGTTTTGAACAATTGTCTAAGAGTACATCGCCATAACAGCAAGAATATGATCTACGTCAGCTTTGCAACGTTGTTGGTTCATCCCTTATCCCACCGGAAACTGAAGCACGAAGCCCAAGGGTTTTCCATCAATACGAACTGCCGGCCTGAACAAGTGCGACAAAAAGCAATGGCCTGACCTGATATCAAGGGATACATCCTGGTTCTGCGAACAGACATGGTTCCAATGAGTCGGGACCTTAGACTTGTCAAACTGAGATCAAACCTCATATGGAATAGCGTCAGGAGAAGGGGCAAGCCACAGCGAGTGTGACTAGCCGTCCTTGGAATGGTTGAAACACCTGGAGCTGTGGGGATTGGCGCCTAACAGATTGATATACTTGAAACAGAGGGGGACTGTTAGTGCTCACTCGTTGACGACGTCAACATGTGTAGAGTTTCGCATACGTGTATGGTTATTCTCGTAGTAAACTCTGATTAAAATTTAAGGTATTACACTGCAGCAACGTTATACTAGCGCCCGTCTAGCAACTTAACTCTCGGAGCCGCACTCGACTTCTGCGATATCGATAAGCTCTCGTATCATAGAACTGATTTCATTGGTCAGAGCCAATTACTAAACACGAAGTCAGCAAAACCTCCCCTGTCATTGAAACAAGATGAAACTAAGAGCCAGGGATTCCAGCAAATCACGACGATCCGCCGAGAAACTAAACGTCTGAGTAAAATTGAAGGTTCAGGATCGAAACAAGACAACAGGTGGAAACAGATGGAAAATTTCCATCTCTTGAGCCAAGACGGGATGTGGCAGATATCCCGTTATCGTACCTGGTATTGTTGATGACTTGAGACAGAGTTAAGCGTAAAGAGTAAAGTGTAAGCGTAAACAGCAAAGTTCACTGGCGCCGGATATACCTTGTCGGGGTTATGCCGGCCATTATGAAGACGCCGATGATGAGTTGGTATATAAACATCTTCAACTTCCCTCCAAGCTGAGAGAAGCATCTTTTCCCAATCAGTCCATTTCATTCTTTTCAAAGAGCTAGTCTCACTTCTCATTCTTTTCATACCAACTTTCATTATCAAGTTCGCTTGCGACTTTTTTCCACTTTCACTTATTCACAATGAAGACCACCGCCTACGTGTCCGCTCTTCTCGGCCTGGCCTCTGCCGTCAGCGCCCACTACACTTTCGACAAGCTCACTCTCGCCGGTGTTCAAGAGGGCGGTGACAACACGTACATCCGCAAGCACCAGAACGGCTACATGCCCACCAAGTTCAAGGGCATCCCCGATGGTTCTATTTCTCCCAACGACAAGGACTTTACCTGCAACAAGGGCTCTACTCCTGCCCCCGAGGTCTTCAAGGTCAAAGCTGGCGATGAGATTGGTCTCAAGCAGGCTTTTGGCGGTACTGGCATGCAGCACCCTGGTCCTATCCAGGTCTACGCTGCTCCTATCAAGGATGCCACCAAGGATAGCTCTCAGGATCTTAAGTGGTACAAGATTCACCAAGCGCTGATCTGCAAGTCTGGAAACGCTGAGTCTCTCCGCTCAACTGCTTGGTGCTCTTGGGACGAGGACTCTGTTCACTTCAAGATTCCCTCCACTCTTCCTGATGGACAGTATCTTCTCCGTGGTGAGCACATTGCTCTCCACGGTGCTCACGACGGCCAGGCCGAGTTTTACTATGCTTGCGCCCAGGTCGAGGTCACTGGTAACAGTGCTACCTCCATTCCTGGTACCTCTGTTTCTATTCCCGGTGTCTACAAGCAGGATGACCCTGCTGTCAACTTCAGCCTCTGGGGATCCTCTACCTCTTACGATGTTATGCCTGGTCCTGATGTCATCCCCGGTGGTACCATTCGTGGTAGTGCTGACGGTGCTGGTGGTGATGTCACCAAGACTGTTGAGGGCGGTGCCGATTCTGGCTCTGGCTCTGGCTCTGACGGTGGCTCTGGTGCTTCTCCTACTGAGGGTAGCGCTGCTCCCACTTCTGCTCCCAGCTCCGCCCCCGAGGCCTCTGCCTCTGCTGTTGTCCCTGTCGTTCCCGATGTCCCTGATACTCCCGAGACCACTCCCCAGCCTACCCCCGTTGCCGCTGAGACTACTCCTCTCCCCTCTTCTGGTGGCGGTTCCGGCAACGGATGCTCTGCCAATGGTTATAAGGCCCGCCGTCACGCCCGCCACTTCGCTGCTCACCGTCTTTAAGCGACTGGAATGAGAGGAATGATTAGATGCCAGTGATACAGCATGATGCACGCGGGACGTGATGTTTTCGAGGTCATGTCATGCGCTGGCGTCTTGGAGGAAAATGATACTCTGGACTTGATAAGAAAGACTTTTCTTCAGCATTTGTCGTAAACTAGATACAATTCTTGTAAATATATAATATTCCTGGCTGAACTGTTTGGCAACCGAATATGAAGCTGTTGACGTCGTGACCATGACCGGTGAACTTTTTGTTGCCGTACTTAAATAAGCTCGCTGGCGTGTAACTTGTAGATTACCCTTGTTCTGGAATCCTCAATCGCTGGAATCTCTACTGACTGTTGCATCAATTGATAGGGTGCTGGTAGATTAGGAGCAAGATCATGTATCATTTGTTGCTAGCTCCCAATTTCGCTGTCTTGCAAGCCCACGGAACCCATTGGCGGGGCTGGAGTGACGACTGGCAGAGGATGCTTGATGCAGGGAGTGATAGAATGGCGTCTAATTTCTGACATCACCTAGTACAGCCACAGCGCGATCTGTCACAAACAAGCAGGGAGTCTAATCCGGGCGCCTTCAGTATGATGAGAGGCAGCCATTCACGCTGGCCTTAATTTCGACGATTAAACCAATCTCGCCACCTCAATATTGAGAGATTTGCAATGGAAATCCGATATCAAAATACGCAAAAGCCTCGGTAATCGGTGTTTTAGTCGGTAATATGTTTCCATATCGAGACCCTCTTCATTAGCGATTGGAACTTTTACGAACCAGTTACTGAGAATGCTTGAACTGGGTATAGCCGGGAATGAAAACAGGAGGCAAATTATATTGGCCCCTGCATTAGTTAGCTTGTTTTGGAAGGCGGTGGTGGGCGGGAGCAACCTTAAGCTCTCAAGCTTATTCGTGGGTAAATTTTGACTTCTCGCATCGTCTCAGCAGAACTCTAATCGTAGCATGGCCAATCCCATCTCAGATTTATCTATCCTTGGAATCTCAACCTTCAACTCTTCAGAAGCCTCTCAGCATTGAATCGGCATTTTTCAATCCTATTCTCTCAAGTATAGAAATAATACCCGTCCAGAAACAGTTCCTATAACCATAGTGCCTCCCGACATGTATACAGATGCTGGTCTGTAATCAGGTGGTAGCCAGAGGAGTTTTTCCCCATCCTTCATGACCCAAGCAGAATCCTGGCCGATATAGTATGTCCCAAAGAACGTGCCTGCCCGGCCGTCTCCTGAGTCCATAATGGCTTCGGTGTTGAGAAAGGTCTCACGTAGGTTGAAAAACATCAGCTCAGGGCCTGGATCCGAAAGAAACAGACAAATGCCCGTAGATGCATCCCAAACCTGCACTTGTGAATTCTCGTATGTGCCTATGAGTCGTCCACCATGAAAAGCTAGAGTTTGTGAGAATGACACCTCCGGGAATATATCAGATGTTATTGTGAGCTTCTCGAGGCCTGGGAGACAGCGAACTTCAATTCTGTCCTCGAGAAAGTACGCAATCTTTGTGCCATCAGATGAAAATGTGATGAAAGGGAAGGTTTCCAAGGGTACTTCGAGTTTATGGTCGAGAATTGCCTTGTTCACATCCCAGATTTCGACACAACCACGGCCTGACGATCCGACAGCTACTCTTTCTCCATTGGCAGAAATAGCTATGCAGCGGCACACCTCTATTAGACGACTGAAATCCCGCTCAATTGTTTTGGTATGTAGTAAAGGGTCAATGGTCCAAATCTCAACTTTCCTTCCTTTCAGGATTGCAAATAATGTTGCGTCAGCTGCAGCAGCAATATATGATACAGCCGTCGACGGGACTTCGGGTTCAAATGTTTCCTTGCATCTTCCATTCTTCATGTCCCAGATCTTAATGGTTTCCCAGCTGCACGAAAGTAAAGTATTATCATTCGCTATACGGGTTACCAAGTCGACATCCCTTAGTAGTTCATCGGTGTCTTCCACCATGGTCCTTGACGTCAGGTCCCATATTCTGACGGATCCATGCCACGATTGTCCTGCGAGTAAGGTACCATCGTCTGAAATGGTCAGTCTAGCGTTGAATGGGCTGGTCACGCTCTTGTACGTGGTGCCTGTTTTCATGTCCAAAATGAGACTTAGGTGGCTGTTCAAGAAATTGATCACCAGCCAGTCTTTTGTCAGAGAGAGTTGATCGTGAACGATTGGCTTGTCAAACTCGAGCTCATGAAGACACTCATTTGACTTTGTGCTCCATACCTTGACCACTTTCGTTGCGGATGATAGTGAGGCGACTAGCGTCCCATCAGTTGAAAACGATAGCTTATCATGCGCACGTTGAGGTCCCAGTACGGTCCAGGATGGTTCCGTCAAAGAACTCCACCTTGAGAGTAGCAAGGATTCTGCAGCAATAGCTGCTATCCATTGACCTCGCCGCGACAGACTTATTGGATGTGGTATGTATGGTATCTCAAACTCAGAAACACTGTCTCTTGTTTGGAGGCAATGGACAAACCCCACGTATTTATAATTTGTTGTGCAGATTGAACACAGAAACTTGCCATCGTCCGAGAATGATGCAAGGTTCTCAATGGAAGGACAATCCTTCAGGAGCAGCTTTTGTGTACACGAGCCAGTGTCAAGATTCCAAATCTTGATAGAGTCATCACAACACACCGCTACTGTCCTACTGTCGTACCATGAGAAAGACCGTGTATACAAGCCCTGGCTTAGACTGCGTAGGCAAGGGGATGACTTTTGGTCCCAAACTAGGAGCTCTCCCCAATAGGATAATGACGCCAGCCTTCCGTCGGGAAGAAAGAACAACTGATAGACTCTACCGACATGAACTTCTAGAGTTTGAAAATGCGGCCAGTCTAGATCGATGTTAGAGGGCTGCATGATGTATTGAGGGTATTGCCGGTCTTGTAAAGGACTAGGAGCGATACTCGATTTCGGACAGAAGACAGTTGCGGTATGATATAACTGGAGGGGGGTTTGCTCTATTCCAGTACGAAAAAAACGAATAAATTGAGTCGCATCTTGGACGAACTGCAGTATTTGAGCTCCGAAAATCTTCTGCGTAGCGTGAGCTTTGATGTATGGAGTAGATAGACGAGTGATACTCACATCGACTAGACCCTGGAATTCCGAAAGCACTAGTAGAGAATCATCAAACCTCCCAATCAAGCATAACACCTCTAGCCAATTTAGGAAGAAATTCTGCAAGAAGCTGTACTCCTCACTCTCATCTCGTACTTGTGCCCCAGCCGCTTTCAGATGATGAACCCAATACAGGCATGCATACTGTATCTCTGGAGGTATATGCTCTTCGACGACATTTGGCTCAACATCTGAGAGGCTCGTTGCAGGAGAAACAAGTCCACAGATATCTTTTTTCAGTCTGCTGCGAAGAATCTCCAAGCACCTGCTCGCCAGTTTCGTATGCCTCTCGCTTTCATCAACCTGAAGATCACCGGCAGAGTCACTGAGGACGTAATCTCTAAATGAAAGATGAAGCAGCTGAATAGGGCTGTCATCTTTTGGAACGTCAAGAACGGAACGGAGAGGATCAATTTGGCCAGAAATATCCCGCGCGTCAATGCTTAGTAGCTTCGCGAGTGAGACAATTGATAGAGGACTAGCAAGTAGTACAAGAGAGCCAATTATGTCGACAAAACTCTGTATGACGTCACTTTGAGCCTCATATGGAGCTCCAATCAATATGAGGCTCAACACCGGCTTATATAAAGCTTCGTACTCAGAGTTGACTTTGGAAGAATTTTTAAGGATGAAGTCGATCTTGTAGTCTGGACTTTTTGCCCAGTGCCTATCGCGGATCATGCGTACAAAAGTTGCCGCTGCGATGAACAGCGGTAAAGCTTTGTGAAGAAGCAATTGAAACCGTTCATCCCCTGGCCAATCTCGCGACAACTGTAGATGTTTTTGACGATGAGCTCGATTATGTTCGAGAACGAAATTACTTAGAGAATGCCGAAGAAAAACCTTGAAATCTGCCTCTATAGTGCCGATTTCGAGTTTGTGAAGTACGATTTCGCGGTGCCATGGTTCGTCGTCTGCAAAGTGACCCATGATGTCGAGCTCTGGTCTGCTTGTTAGGAAGACTCTCAGGTTTTCGGGGCAAGTAGTTATCAGTAGCTGAAGAATCTGTCCACGGTCTATTTCGTCGCATTCATCTAATGCGTCAAGTACAAGAGTAATAGCCCTGGTGAAACCATCATCCTGGAGTTTCACGAGTGGATCTCGTATCAGCTTTTGCCACTGGATTTGCATTGGTGCCATGGCTAACGAGTGATCTGCCTTTACTGCTTCGAGAATATGAGGACGGATGGGAGGGATATTCAAGGCAAGTTGATATGCAAGTATCGCAAACAGATGCCGGCCACTGCCTTGGTTGCCAGCTCCTTTCTTGAAGAAAAAGCTGGCACCGAAGGTTTTACCCTTCAAATCGCGAGAAACGGTACTCGATATAGTGCTTTTCCTGGTACTAGCTAGGCCTGGTAGCTAGCAGATTGTTGGACTCGTGGGGTTAATGGCCTATTGCTTAATATCCTTTAGCACTTGTATTCTTGTCCCTTCAAGGCAGAAAGAGTCGAGTGGATGATATGTGTGATCAAAGACGTCCTTGGGATCGATAAGAAGGTCCCTGAGTCGTGGTTTGACCTTTCCTTCTGCCCATTCACTATGACATGTTAGATGCTAGCACTATTTAAGAACTTTCTGTCATACCTTGATTCCAGTCTCATTTCAGTTATTAGATTGCACAAGGACTGGAGCTGGTGCCGACTCTGAGAATTGCGATACATCTCACATAGAAATCCCGCATCATGTACTTTATTCTTAGCATCGTTGAGATCTGTCAAATAGCTAGAAAAGTCCTCTACTCGAAAGGCATCGGTTAAAGCCCTGGCTGCTGCTTGTTGACGACGGAGCGCAAGTCCTAAGACCCTGATACACTGAGACAATGCATCAACAATGGCCTTGCGAATATTCGCAGATATAGAGTGATCCTCAAGAGTTGAGGACATTAAGTAAAGTTCGTGGTAGACGCTACACTCGAAGACAAGAATAGTTATTTTGGCGATGCCCTGAACGACCTTTGCCCTGATTTCTTCGCCAGCGGTAAGATTCTGAGGAAAGTGAGCTTATTGCAAGCGATGATAGCCAGCGAAACATACAAACAGGAGGAACCGCACTGCGGCCCAGGGCAGTGCAGCAGGGTTCGGATTTGTGCTAACAGCGATATCGCCTATAACGGCCAATCGATTGATATGCGGAACGATCTTCTCCATTGTCTCAACCATCCTTTTCTGAATGCCGACGCGTTTCATTTCGGCTTCGAGTCTGGATATTAGTGATGCTATAGTTATTTCGGATCCATTTGGAGCAGCTAGCTCCTGGGCGCGAAGTACCTCCACCAGCTTCTCACCGTCCTGGGAGTTTTTGACGTCTGAGATGGCCTGTTTCCAGAGCTGCTGAAACGCTTTCAACCGATCGATGTTGTCAACAGAGGATGTGCCAGGGCTGCCTTGAACTTCGGGGGTTTGAGATCCGGCTGGCGCATCTTCGGGATTGGCAGCCAAGACATCTGTTGGAGGTGGAGGCTGTGATGACAATGGATTGGGCGACAAAAGAGTCGTTTGCTCGCCTACGTTGAAGCGTTAGTCCATAATTCAAACCTGTTCGTCGAATCGAGTTCTGGGAGCGGCTGGGTATACCCTGAGGCATTGGAGACGTTCTCAGATGTACGCTCGTAGATCCATCGCTGGGTGCTTTGTCTTTTCTAGCGAGACGCCGCCTAACACGGCTTCTCCAGGAGAATTCAGCTGGATCAGACATGATGTTAGACGATTCGCAGTAAGTGACTAAATGATCGAGCTATAGGTCCACGAGACACGATATCTGATGAAACCTTGTCGTGTAGTTGAGTTGAGGAGAGGAAGTTTGCGTCAGCAATATGCGCCATGCCTCAGCTTTGGGCAAATTGAAGTGTTGTCTTGATGTGATTGGCTCAGTACGCGCAAGGCTGACTTACTGACAAGGATGCCAATGCGAGCTGAACTTCGGGACGGGGCTTTCAAAAACAAGGCAGAATAAAATAAAACCATACGTGGCTCATTTGATTCATAGCCATCGAGGCGGGGAATTCAAGATCATGCCAAGTGTACAGCCATCCCACCAGTGCTTACAACCTGTTTTATTAGATTCTGACCAATGGCAATTACGAAGGGGAGCCGCGCATGCTTCTACGACTACTGATTATCTTTATGGAAGAGAATAGAATTAGGGA
Organism: Fusarium beomiforme; assembly: GCA_002980475.2. Classification (NCBI taxonomy): domain Eukaryota; kingdom Fungi; phylum Ascomycota; class Sordariomycetes; order Hypocreales; family Nectriaceae; genus Fusarium; species Fusarium beomiforme. The sequence goes on along the minus strand of PVQB02000520.1, from coordinate 36,822 downwards.
GGACTGATTTGTCGCTCCAATCAACTGGATCAAGTCGCGCGTGCATATCGGTGAGAACGTTCAGAAACACGTATATATATTCAAGGTACCAATTGCGAATGAAGGCAACAGGGCAATGAAACGAGAAAGCTATACCTAAGGAATGAACGGGACAAGAACAAGATGTCTAATTCCCACAGCCACAGAGAACCAACTTCAGACAAAAACCGACTATCCTCCATCAAACGAGCGACTACAGTAAGACTTCTATGGCCCGACCCCAGCTCACAGACTAATGGACAAGTCTACTTGCTCAAGCAAACCTGAGAATAGTAGGTAGCAAAGGTAGTAGCAGCGGCAGCACAGCAGAAGATACTCTCCTGATTAGCCTTTGCAGCACAAGCAACACAGGCAGCAACAAAGTTGATGCTAGAAAAGTTGGCGCAAGATCGGCAAGAACCAGGGTGAGGCGCACTATCGCAGCTCCAAGAATGAACACGGTTCAAGGTAGCGTCCTTGATCTGAGGACAGTCCCGGGCGCGCTTGAAGACCTCAAGATCGCGGCTGTGAAGCTTGTCGCCGTCGAAGGATTCGAGTAGCTTCTGCTCCTTGGAGATGGCGACGATGGGCTCAAAGTACTGGTCAAAGAGAGACTCAGGAATGCAAGCCTTGGGATCGTTGATGTAAGTGGTGGGGATCTCAGGGAGCTGGTAGTCGGCAGTGGCGTTGAGGTGAGTCAAGGTTTGGCCGAGGGCTTGGATGTGAGAGAGGGTGAGGCATTGGGAGATCTCGCCGACTGTGTAGATGACCTCGCTGACCTTGTAGGTGGTCTTGTCGAGGGCCTTGTCGGCGGTGCTGGCGAGGGCAGCAGTGGCCATGGTAGCGAGGATGAGGATAAAGCGAGCCATTGTGAGTGACTTTTGTGTTTGAGAGTAATATGAGTGAATGTGAGTGTGAGTGAAGATGCTGTGATGATCTGAGTCAGTGGCTAACATGGACATGAGTACCGTCTTAAATAGTTTCTCTCACTGGTCAAGATTCCAACTCTTCAACTTTGAATTGCATGGTGCGTTACAAAAATTTCCCATCATCAGCAAGTCTCACAGCTTCCAGTTTCATCACGGCAGAGACTTCAATTCACTCGTTCTTGATCCTTACTCTCGGCAGTTCTTTCACCGCCGACCCCAAGTTTCTCACGATATCCTCACAGACCTCAATGTCAGGAAATTCGATACGAGCTGATCTCCGTCCTCCTTATCCTCATAAGTAATAGATTGGTGTTTTAACTCTGACCAATATATGCCGGTATTGAAATGAGTCGATGAACTCAGCCTAGCCCCCACGTGTATTCTACTATTTTGGTAGCTTGCAAAATTATACGGTCCGCTCTTTTTCCGAGGTAGCCGTTTGAATCCTGCCAGATTGGAAATGAGCTTCCTCTATAGGCCGATAGTCACAGTCGTGGTCGGTCCCGGATTGGGCAAATAAACTCACGCCGAACCCCCACGTGGTTTTCGCTTGTCGTAAATTCACAACCCCCTCTCAGACATATCGCACGGGGCACGTCACTCATACGAATGTAACAGACCCTTGAATATAGAATTATAATAAGGTTTGTGCAAAAAAGAAGCTTTAGGACAGGCCCGTTGCCTGCATAATAGGCGAATTCGACCATATGTTACAACGACAACGTTTGACTTCCGCTAGTCTTACAGCCTATAGGAAGCTGTTATAGCAACACGAACAGAAATATAGTTTTATCATCATATTTTGTCAAGGATAGTGAGAGCTATACTCATTGAACTCTATTCATCCTGAATGAATTATCGAATGTCTCGAAAATCAAATATCTCGACCGATTTGTTTCTGATAGGTTCAGGTACGAATGGCTGCATGATATTCAAAAGCTGTGGGGCTTAGAGTTCGCGATGCCGAATTGCCGTCTTTCGAATGTGTAGGTCGGCAGTTGCTTCAGTCATGATGAAGTCGGATAGTGACTGACATCGTTGAGCCAAGTCGCTATCCGATGGATGAGGGCTGTCAGTCGTTTTTACCGGACAGCTCTTCAAAACTGATCATAAGAGAGGACACTCAAGAGATGAACTTGCAAGTATAAAACCATCAGGCTTCCCTCGTTATCTTTCAACTCACCATTCTCATCTTCACCTTCATCAACACCACCGCCACTACTCCTGTAACTCTTAGTCTTCAAGACCCATCATCCATCCAAGATGAACACCCTCAGTCTCATTGTCCTCTTCATCGGAGCGTAAGTCAGCATCCTCTCCACTTCATCCATCAATCTAACCTCCCAGCGCCATGGCCGATATTCACCACAACTGTGGCTGCACCGTCCGTGGCTCATACAACACCGATCTTGGCGCGGCTGCCTGTGCCCTCTGGGGTTCCACCCAGCCTCACACCCACTGGGACGGCTACTCTGTAAGTCGTCTGAATACTGTACACTCAATCCAAGTACTAACTGCGCAGTGCGTTGACAAAGGCTATGGCCGCGGTATTGACGGAGCCCCCTGGGAGACTGCTTGCAAGCAGGCTTGGGATGTCAACTTTGGTGGAAACAAGAACGATGCTTGGGGCAAGTGCTGGCACTAAGCTGACTGATGCCAGCCAGTAAGTTTGGGATCAGTGCTTCGGATAGGGATTGAGATTTGTGCGATTCATTCTTTTCGGACTGCCAATCATCCACATGGTTTCTTGTTACTTAAAACTATGTAGCATTCTTTTAGTCTTGCCGTGAACTGCCAGCAAGACACTTGACCGATTGATTATTTAAAACATGCGCTATACCTGTGGCTTCTTTGACTGTCCCCGTCGCTGAACCGGAAATAAAACGCGAAGCCTATTGCGGCTCTTTTGACTGCGTACCGCCTCTGTTGCAGCTAGTTTGATCGCACTAAACAAATAGCGGTAGATTGAATACTTAAAAACTTGATAGGAATTTTACATGTGTAGCGCTAAGCTCAATGGCGTTGCGTAAGACCAGATGACTTTGGTTCCACGCGACTTCCGATCCCCATTCCCGGAATGACTGGAATGCTCTTAACGCACTAACGTGGACTCGGTGCTCCGAAAGCCTAAATAAGTAAAAACTGGTAGGCGTTTGGAGTTAAAGTCATACGACATTTGATAGCAGGAGCTGCCATCGGTGAGTTTCTTTACCACTCTTGGCAGTTCAAGTCTCATTGCAGCAAGCTTAGCCTGATTTTAATCGCCGATATAGCGATGAAGATAAATGGGCCTGGGAGAAATAGCACCAAAAGTTGCCATGAGGAATTAAACGTCCGCGTCCGGATGCGGCTAGGAAACATGGATTTTGGACGAAATTTTACATATAGCTGCTGAGGTTGCCAGTCCTGAACTCCTTCTCTATAAACTCTTATCTGATCTTGCGCCTCTTGCTCCAATCCTCCGTCAAGGATGGCATCTCTACTTGTCACTGGGGGCCTTTGGATCCTCTCCAATGTTGGAAAAAGTATACTGAGCAAGGGTGCGGGATGGGTCTTCGATCAAGGCCTAGCATCGATAAACGGTGGATCCGATAATGACAAGATAAGGCAGGACATCGCCAATGTCTTGGCAGAAGTAAAGCAGGTAGAAACGTCTGTCGCGGATCTCTCAAGCCAATTATCGGATACTCTTCTGCAGCTTCGCAAAGATGACCTGGGAACCTACATCACCGATATTCAGACGTATTATTCGACGATTGGGGATATTATGCAGGAGGCTTTTGATCTCCCAAACAAGAATTTGACAGATTCTGTTCGTGTCACTCAAGCAGAGGCTCTTCAAAGCCGTCTTGATAATCGTCTGCAGGCGAGTGCGGATAATGTTCCTGGCTATCTCGACCAAATCAACGCTTTCCTCAACGATGCAGGTCCAAACTCTTTCTTCAAACAAGCTGCGCAGCAAGCGTTCGACGAGTCAGATGACTTTCTTGGGGTTTACACAAAGACAACAGTCATGGTAGTTTGGATCTTATCCAAAAGTTGGCCAAGTTTACTGACGCGAATAGGCCTTGAACTACTGGGTAGCATACGCCAAGGGCCTTAGTCTCCTTCAAATGGCCTTGGATAATCCTAAGGTCAACTTTGAAGAAGGATCTTACACTATCAGCCGCCACAACACCAACTTCTTGGCTCAAGAGCAGAACCTCCAAGACACGATTGGACAAGAAACTATTAGTCTGGCTCAGGGGGTTCTCAGTAACCCCATCGGGACCAACAACTTCATTTGGAGAGTCCACAGTGGCCTTTACGTTCAAGATGCCACCGATACTTACAGCAGCTGCGTAATATCGTGGGAGGAGACACCCCATAATTCATGGTCCATGGTCCTCGACCCCCCAATTACCGCGGATCAGTTTGATCCAACCGCGAGCTACCCGGTGGTGATCATCCCCAGCGACCTGACAACGCAAATGCTCTGCATCGGGGGACAATATGGCATGCAGATGCAGATTCGATTCACGGACGAGACTATCCCCCAAGCCTGTCGCTGGTTCATCAAGCCGAGAAACCCTGGGGCAGATCGCTTTTCGTTCGAGTTTGTGAGCAACTATATGGGAGGCACTTATAATGGCTCCTACGCCGTTGACGTTCCTTGGCCCAATTGGGGCCCTAAATACAGACTGATAAATTATGTTGATGCTTTACACAACGAGGACGGAAATCAGTTCTTCAATGTCACACTTGACGAATAGGGTGTGCGAACATGGCGATGGAACTAGGGTGCCAGGCTAATCATTTTGTAGGGTCGAGGGGACAAGGGACCCTCATTGCAGCAGTCTCTTGTATAAGCAGCTTAAGTATACAGAGGAAATCTTTTTACTCCAATTGAACCGGGCCCTCCTTTGGATAGGACCACAGTGTACACTCTCGGGCATCTGAATTACTCGCTGCGTGCATCTTTTGAGGCACATATCAACTCAGGCAATGACATATGACAATAGAGTATAAATATTGTGTAAGACAATAAAGCAAAACTAACATTCAAATCTATATCATGGAGAACACCTAACATATGTACACCGGAAGCTTAGATACTCCCAAGAACCTTCTTTCTTGCCAGTACAATAAAGTACATCAAGCCTCTGCCACCACGTTGAAGTATGACATTATTCGTCCTTAGCAGGATCGAAGCCAGGGCACTGGTCGCCAGCAGCCTCACGAAGCTTCTTTGTGAAGCTATCATCCTTATCCCAGAACTTAGGTCCAACACCACCATTCCAAGCATCGTAGAGAACATCCCGCAGAGATCGACCGTTGACAACAGGCCAGTTATCCCAACCGACAAGGTTACCGATGAACCACTGACCAGTGTAGTTCTCAACATCATCGTCGGCTTCGTTGGCCATGCGCCAGCAGTGAGTGAAGCCACCGTCTTTGTGATAGACGACCTTAGCCCGTTGGCCATCGAGGCGGGGAGTATTGGTGGCGTGCTCGTAGCCGCCGTGGCATGAGGGGGCGACGCGCTTGACGTCTTCGCCTTGGACGAATACGACGATATTCTCCCAATCGTGGGTGTGACCATTACCGCCACCAGCAGCGTTGATAGTACCCCAACTGCAAGAAAGTTAGACTAGACTCGGTGAGGAAAGGCGAAGTGAACTTACGAAGACTGGTCCTTCTCAAAGTAGTACTCATACATAATAGCACACCATCCATTGTTACAGCGCTTTCGGCTGTAAACATTGTTGTTCTCCAGACGGTTGGGCTCACGGCAGTCATCAGCAGGACCCTTGAAGTAGACGTCCTTCTGGCTCAGGCCGCGGTTGGTGTTGCCGTCTTTGTCAATGGCGGAAGTATAGTAGCAACCGTCCTTGTCAAAATCAGTGGCAGGTTGGAACTTGTGCTCAATCTCATGGGCTCCATCGTCGAGGCGGCCCATCAGAACTCGCTTGGCGTGCTTGAGAGGTCCAGCTTCGACGCTGAGAGCGCCGGCGAGAACAGTTGCGATTGTGAAAGCGTGCATGATGCTGAAGTGAAATTGGGGTATCTGAAAAGAAAAGAGGGCTGAGTTGAGTGAAGTAGAAGAGATTGTTGAAGAACTGATGTGAGGATGAGATGGTAGCTTATTGAAGGCAGATGCAGTCTCTCCTTATATACCTGGAAAAAAGCGCTGCTCAACGTATCTTCCTCCAAGTTGAAGCCCATCATGACAAAGATCAGCCACTTCTCATCAAAGACTCCGAAAATGAACACAGATTGTGAAGGATTCGAGATACGAGTAGGATTCAGCAGCCTGACCAATCAACGCCCGCAAATCTATTTCGATGATCTCACTGCATATAAGAATTTCATGCGCAAGTTCAGCTCGTTACAAGTACACGCCCAGACCCCAAAGGCGCAGCACTTTCTCAGGCCAATCACACGAATTTCGCACCCGTGCCTTAATTTTAAGCTTAGCGGATCTTATCTGGCTTCGCCACAACGATCTTTAGATCTGACCAATCATGACAGTGCCGGACCTATTTTAATCTCGGGGTAAGCTTTTCCTTGAAACATGTAGGATTTGGCTAGGGTTATTATGGAAGGAATGCTCGTGATGTTTTTCTTATTGTTTGGGGGCTGTGAGGCGTTGGTGGTGAAACCAGCCATATTATGATGGCGGATGACAGATGCTAGCTCTAGGTTTCATGATGGAAGGTACTTTGGTCGTGCGGTGGTTTGTGCGTTGGGGGATATAGCTTTGGCCAGCAGAGTTAAATGAAAGCGGATTGAGATGAACATTGAATGCGCCTCGCAGGCTTCAAAAATTGGAGATTATTCTAATGAGCAATCTGACAGGATTTGCATCCAGGTTCGGCCTTCAATTATCGTTTAGTATGCAATTGCTGGATATTTGGCTCAGCTTACGATCTCATGCTTCATTCTGGCTCCATATCTTGCCATATCTTGTGCCTCTAGTATCCGATGGCACGACCTAGATTACAGAAAGGAGTTTGGTCACTTGATGCATTGATGGATCTTGACCATGTGTGCAAAGATACGATAAGATGGTGGCATGAGGAAAATGACAGTAAGCGGAGAGGAGCTTATCCCCACTGTGGCTGTAGATGAGAACGGGGCTTCCTTGGGGGCGGGATGACAGGGACCATGCTTTTCGTGAAGGTCCGAATAATCCTTGTTTTGGCTTGGAAAGCCTGTAGAAGTAAGGCACGAGCATTCACAGAGCTCTCAGAGGGAAATAATTGTACGTGCACAAGTTTTGTGAGATAGCACTTAGGTAACACCTAGCGGAGATGTTAATGGGCTAAGAAAACAGCTCGCGATTGTAGCATTCGAGAGCTCCCACGACTCGTCATTAAATCAGGTACCCAGTATTCCCGAAAAAGGTCAAGAAATTAAGACAAGATTTCTGTGAATAATAGATTAACTACAGTGCTCACAGACAACGGCCTATACAATATTGAAGAGTTTAGTTTCTGATTGCAGGGTAAATGTCCAAAGCAGTGATGCGCCATCGCTGCTACACAACACCAAGGATTGAGAGATCCACCAAAAAAGCCTAACTTCATTTCGAGCATGAGAGGCATGATCCCAGACCTGGACTATCGAAGGTAATTGTGACAAGAAGCGAACCTCAGAAGTACTTGTTCTCCTCCGTAACACCAGTTCCTTCAGCACGTCCGCCACTTTCATCCGCCTTGGTAGTGATCTCAGGATAGACAGTGACATCTTGAGAGTATTGAGCAAATTCGTTCCCATCCCCAGGGAGAGTAACCTTGTTGCTGACAACACCCACAAGCAATCCGTCAACAGACGATCGATGCCTCTCAAGTCGTTGTCCTGAGCCATCAATGACTTCCCAATGGAGGTTCTTCTGGAGATATTCGATGACATGAGCCTCCGAAAGACTTTCAAGCTCATCGGCGAAGTAACGCTCGACTAGCGCAATTGTAAGAGGGATTTGGCCCGTAATTTCCATTCTGCCTGCCTGGTCGACTTTACACTTGCCGCAAGAAGTCTTGGCGTCTTGGCCCAAAGGAGAGAATGTTCCAACATGGTTGGGAGATACAGCGTACAGACAGGTAGTTTCCTCCGGCGGGACAGGGCCCAAGAACACGTGGACGAGATATTCACCGCCAAGAGTATGCTTAACTGCTTTGATGTTGACAAGCCATTCGAGGTAGCTGTTCCCCGAGATCAGCTTGCGCAGAGATCGGTCCTCTGGAACTTTGACTTTGGGCACTTCAACATCTGGGAGAGCTTGCACTAGCTCCGGCCTGCCATCAATTTGTGCTACAGCTTTTGCAATAGAAAGGGCCGTGATTGCGGTGGTGGGCTCATCGCTTTTGGTGACACGAGCGAGTTTCTTGGCACGAGTGCGAAGTGTTTCCTCTGGCTTCGGATCTCCTGCATTGCTGGCAGCAATCATGGTGGCGAGTGAGCCAGTCGGGTAAAGGGACTCAAGCTGGTTGTAGATGTCCTTGCGATAGTCATCATTGTTGTTGAAAGTCCAAGACTTGGTTTCGGGATAGGCGTAGCCGAATTTGACGGTATCACGCACATCATCAGACGTCCAGAAGCTATTGGTGTCCTTATAGAAGGGCGCAAGTGGTGTATCCAGCCCTTCTTCGGTGTTGGGTGCTGTCGTCCAGTTACCCCATTCGGATACTTTGGTAGTCACCCAAGCCTTTGGGTCCTCTGGGTTGGCATGAAGGCCTTCCCAAATCGAAACTAAGCGGTCAATATTCCTAGGCCTCAGTTAGTATAGTTATATTTTTGTAATCTCTGCAGAGCTTACGTGTGATGGAGCCAGAAGATGGGGTCAAAGGCTGAGATAGGAACTCTGCTCATATGACCAGTTCTACGACGATTCAGGTCATCACGCCCTTGTCCACCAACAAGAGTATGAAGGGCATTGTGTATGTCCTCAATACTTCCGAAACCTTGACCGCTGGTCTTGGAGGGTCGCCCATTGCCATCAAGGCGAGGTTTGCGGTTGGGGTCCCATTGATTGTGGCTCACCTGGTCAAAAACACTGTAGGACTTGAGCAGGTAGACAACTCTTTCTCGAAGGTTACCTTCAACCTCAAGCTCACGATTGACCTCTCGAGTATATGGAGTGAGCATTCTAAGAAGATCTATCTGCTGCTCGCTTGCGGTTCGTTCAGCGGTGCTGCCGATGGACTGGTAGCGGGTCGTGGTCTTCAGACCCTCGATCTTGAAACCAATTTAGTTAGCAACCAGCCCAGGACATTATGAAGGTATTTGTCTGACCTTGAAGTCTGTATCGATACCAGCTGGGAACGTGTAGGAGAACAATGGATTATGGATCTCAACAAATCCGTCAGCACCCTTCTTCAAGTCAGGATATTCCCTCAGCAAGCTCTGCGGGATGATGACTCGAGCTTTGTCCGAGTTGGTCGCTTCTTCGGGGAAAACCGGTAGTCCAGGGCGAGCCCAGTCTATGGAAAGAATGTCAGTGAATCGCCAAGTGGACACGAGTATTGATGCGCCTACCCCAGAATGGCATACGGAAGTTTTTAGCAGCTTCCAGATACTTGTCGCCGCCTTCTTCGGCTGTGAACTGCTGCGCCACGAAGTCAATGGCTTGTTTTAGAATGGACTAAGCTCATGTTAGCACAGAGAAGACAGACCTTGCAGACAGTCTGACCTCAAACAAGGCAAGGTAAGGTCTATGCCAAGTCAAGAATAAAATGGACGAGTGGGTGCAGAAACCATCCTCTTGCTTCCGGAGATTTTCGAGGTTCTTGTCGCCCAGTGGCCAAGATTGATACGGCATTCCATGGATCCCTTGATGTGGTGAGCGGTTAACTAAGAGGCAACCGGGAGACAACTTACCGGCGATTTGGAAGTATGAGAGCTGTTCTTCCTTAGAAACCTGCTGGAACTGCCAGAGGCCGACAAGGTAGAGATTCCAAAGATCAGTGTTCCTCTTGAACTCGCGCAGCTCCAGACGGATGCCGCCAGTTCCTATAGGACTGGTTAACAAAGAAAGATTTTCTGTTGGCCAGTGAATATCTTGCCTGGCTGGTCGGGCTGGATGCCCTCAACAATGAAGGGTTCGTCAGGCTTTGTAGGAAGAAAAGTAGGCATATTGGAACTGAGAATTGTTACTCGGACTGCTGCTTGATATGAACAAGTTTAAAGTGAGATATGCCAAAAGAAGAGAAGGGTATCATCAGCTTATATACGTGTTGAGAGACAAGCAATCTCGCGGTGGTGAGTATACAAGCATGACCTGAACCGGCTTTGAGGCGAAGGGCGAAAACTTGATGAATAGGAAGATATTGGCTTAGCCGAAAGAATTCTCAACTGAAGTGCCAAGAGAATAAGGTTTCAATATTTGAGACAATATCGCAAAGTGCGGTAGGTAAAACCATGGTCATTGGATGCCGATAAGCCACAGTCCAGGCAATTTGCAGTTGGAGTAAGCACTGCTGTGCGGAACGGTCTGGACATCCTCACCGCAAGTTTGACTAGACATGCATAAAGAACTTCAGTAGTATATGACAATAAAGCCAAGAGGGACGTTATGCAGAGCAGTCTGACTCCGCCTCAGTCATAAAACTTTTAGATTTAACTTTGCTGGCTTGATATACCTTGTGGAAGTGTCGTGAGTATTGAATCCCAATGTCACTATACAGACTTGGGATTGTAGAGGTGACAGAGAAGATCACGTAGGTGACTGTATGTTGAATTATGGCTGATGTTTAAGATGACTGATAGTTAGTACAAAGGCGTTTGATTGTTCCTGCGGCTGGTGGATTGACGCTATCGGATCGATCGATTCTTCGGTCTAAGAACCTTATCTTGTGCGGGGTAAGTTATCCAGACTCGCAGTTGTCTCAAGACCTGCATAATTTACTGCGCGTGTGCCTTTCTGGATCCCAAGTGGTAGGCTGAAAATGTCAGCTCACCACTTCCGCCATCGTTCAGCCGCAGTTTAGTTCGAATTTAGAAGCCCAAGTGCATTCAGCCCTCGTATAGAGATGCAGGCTCATCTTTTTCCGGCCAAATCGCGTAAGCCTTGCTCTGTGAAAATACATAGCTACTCTGCGTTTGCGACACCAGGCGTGCGAAGGTAAAATAACATGAGAACCCATGAAGTCGTTTTAATTTGATGTGAGTTGATCTCAATGAGCGATTTTGTCTTATGACAAGCATGTCAATCAAAAGATAGAGGCGTGCCTGGAACGTGTTCAACAGCCTCTAATATTAAATATTACATGGCTCGCCGCGCAGCCGCTCACCTGATAACGCTGCCATGCTGCTATCATGTTTGCGTAAGGACCCACGTCTGACCTTCAATCGAGCATCAAGGACATCATCTGGGTTAACATGGACTAATTCCCTGTAGGATTGTAGGCCCAAGGAGACATTTGGGGAGAAGTATAGTGGGTTGAGCAGATTGGCTGGCTTCCTAGATGAAAGGAAGACTATGGATTAGATAGCCACCAAAGATGAGCTGCACAGAACGTGAGTGTCACATGAAGAACTGTCAAATTTGTTCTTGTTGCAGGTCCAACTTTCGTAAACGTTTCCAATCTAAACAAGAGATTTGTCGGGCTGACTTCATAACGTCCTCAGCTGAACGTCCTCAGCTGAAGATCGAGATTTCACCAAAAGTCACTCAATTCTTCACGAGCATCAACATGAGTGAGCCCTGCCGATACTGTCACTCCCATTTCAATATTTCTCAGGATGAGCACCGCTCGCACAAGTTCCATTGTGCGATTCCCAGACGTGTCGAGGCTTATGTGGTTGGCGCTGACGCGGGTTGCTGGCATTGCGCTGCGCTCCTCCAATTCTTCAAGGAGAAGGGAAACAAAAAGGAAGACATCTATTTCAGCAATCAGAGAGGCCTTGGAATATTCTCACCTGATGTTCCGGACGATTCTTTTGGTAGGAAATATCTCCCAGATATCGATATGAATGTCTATCAGGTAACAGTCGAGGGCACGGCAAGCGCAGAGTCGAAGCCTGCCCACAATACTGTCCTCCCGGTTTCCTCAAAATCTGATGAGTGTTTTGAATGGATTCAGAAGCGTTTGGACGAATGCACAAGCTCGCATAATTGCTGGGATCCCACATGCTTGAAAACGCCAAAACGTCATCTGGAGATAGGCAACGACAAACTCATCCTTCGAACCAACATCCTCAGGCAAAAGTACGCAACATTAAGTCACTGTTGGGGAAAACCAAGCTCAGCTACAGTCAAGCTACTCAAGAGTACCTCTAGCAAATTTACTCATGAAGGGATTGCACTCAGTGACCTTTCATTGACATTCCAAGACGCTGCAGATGTCTGCAGGAGATTGGGAGTGAAATATATTTGGATTGACTCCTTGTGCATCGTGCAGGATGATCCTCAAGATTGGTTACAAGAGTCCACTCAAATGGCAGGTATATACGCAGATGCATTCATCGGATTGTTCGCCGGGCATGCCAAAGATGGCAATGGCGGACTTTACTCCGAGCGCTACGACCCGAAACCATTCTCCATTGTTGAGAAGCTTGCCGTGAAAGACGACAAGGGTGAAGCGAAGACCATGTGCATTCAGCAACGACACCTAATTGCTCATGATTTGACTTTCAGCTTCAACCTGTTCACTAGCCTGCGTCGGTATGAATATCGTCAGCTCCCAACCGCGGAAGAACCACTGTATCAAAGAGGATGGGTTTTCCAAGAACTCCATCTCTCCCCACGTGCAATCCTTTTTAACAGCCAAGAGCTCATATGGGTATGCAACCAAGATGCGCAATGCGAATGTGGCGAGACGACAAAGAATCACTTTGCCACTAAATATTTCTTCATTGATGTCCCTAAGACTGCCAACTACCCCGGTGCAGTCAAGGGAGACCTCTTCTATAAGCATGGAATGAGGAATTGGGCACACTTGATTCATGAATACTCGCAGCTTGGACTCACATTCGAGAAAGATCGCCTTCCCGCGCTATCTGGAATGGCCAAAGCCTTTCAAACCACCAGTAGCACTGAGATGAAGGATGATGTGTACCTTGCAGGAATTTGGAAAAGCATGCTTCCTGAAGCTCTGCTTTGGAAAGCAGTTGATGGCCCTCCCAGCGGTCCTGTCCGACGTTGCAGATTTAGAAAACCTGTCAGAGAAAGAGGACCGCCAACTTGGTCATGGATGTGCTGTGACTTCACAGTGAATTGGGAGAACAATTATTTTGGCTCGGACTACCTGGTCGAGGTTGATGAAGCGCAAGTTGAACTTAGCAGTATCGATAGAGCAGGTGAAGTTGCCAGAGGGCATATCGTCCTTCGCGCAGTTCACATCGAAGAGGTCGCGATGGTGTACCCTGATGATCCCACTTTTAGAACAAACGAGTATAGCTTACGGGATGATTACATGCGCAACAGCAGTACTGAGGAACTTGTCAGTATGAGGGATAAGGACTGCCGGTTTTCGTTTCTACCAGACTACGACTTCACAGACAAGAGCCTCGGGGGCTTGTACATTCCGCCATCGGAGACGCTCTACTGTATGCCTGTTGTTGGTCTAGATGGATATTGGCCGTTCTCGGAAACTTCTCTAGTCCTAAGACGGCATTCAAGAAGTGCAGAGTTTGGAGACACGCCTGATGTGCCTTTTGTGTATGAGAGAGTTGGTCTTTGCGACGGCCAGGTCATGTATTCAGTCAAGAGCAAGAAGTTTGTACATCAGATAGTTCTAGTTTGAGAAACGTCAAGTAGAAAATACTACAGTCTATAGTTCACAGTCACCCCCTGCCTCGTTGCCCCCCTCTGGTAAGTTGTTGAGCTGGATTTTCATAGTTCCATATATTGCATTACTAAAACGAAAGTAGTTCTCACGCAATTAAAGATCATCGGCCTGCTTTGCGTACCAGTTGTATCACACACTTCGAGATTACTATCTGTGCCTTAGACACTTCCAGATGAAAGCCTCTTTCGGGCGTTAGGCCATACATTTCTCTGAGAAGCATCGCTGTATAGTAGAACGCGTGATAACAACAGGGGCTGCTCCTGCGTAGACCAGCAAATCTGGTCACCAACACGGATCCCTCCCGGAACATGACCCAGGCTTCCATTTTTAGAAATGTAGAGTGCTCTAAAAGATTGTCTGTTCGACACACTCTATTGGAAGTTGCTCTATATGCAGCAATACAGTGTCTTCCGTATCTCGTCAAAAGTGCTCTTGAGTATATTGTTAGATGTCTTAGGATGTCCTTAGATGTTTTCGTTTTTTTTTTTTTTTTTGGCTCTTTGTACTCAAGTCTGTACCAGTATTCCTTCAGGGTGCTATCCTTTCGGGAAGCAGCGGATATGCTGCCTGACTTGGAGGTCTTTGAGTATGAAACTAGAGATAAGTCCCATTCCACGACGAAGTCCCCAAGCTGGAAAGTCTTATAAGTCTATCAGAATCCCATCTTTAATAGTGGGCTTCGATCCTCGATGCAAACTCGCGGCGAATCTTTTAGGAATCTGCGTAGATTTGTGCTTGATACTACGAACTTGCTAGTGAGAGCTCAGCCGGCAATCAAGTCCAATTCTAAAATACGAATAGTCAGTCGCCGATTGAGTACTTTGACGGATAGTGATACTGACAGGAATGCAGTTGGCATTTCACCACGCTAATATGACCCGCCACTCTGAAACATGTATAGCCCGTGGCCCAGCTCAACGGGGCGTTTAAGAAAAGCAAGAGAGACACTTCTGGCAGCGCCTGAGTGTAAAATAAGCCCGGAAGATTTCCCAACATCAGAAACAGCGCTAGATTGATCAGAATGAATGCCACGTTGGCCTGTAGCCTCTGCACCTCTCATTCACCATAGCTAGTTTTTGTAATCATACAGTAAGGCGCACCGTTCCGCGGAATGCACCTGACCGTATGACACTTCTTGATCCTGACCCAAACACCATGTTTGATAGGTTCTGCCTTCTTACCAGGGGTATATGTGACATAGTACAGTCGGTCAGGGTAGGTGAAGCCAAAGACTTCGGAACGCATCTCCCCCCAATCACCCCCAATGGAGGCGTTAGGGGCCAATTCAATCTGCTCGCACGGGCTGGCTTCTTTGTGATTCCATTGGCACATATGCGGTGGATCTGGGGGCGGCACGTAGAGAAAAGCCCATTTGGCGATCCAGGGTGTCTCGTTTTCGAGGCGACCACGTTTTTGATGGTCGCGCCATCGTTTTTGGTGGTCGCATTCGGCGGGGGATGCGATGCTGAGGAGAATTACGGCGAGTGAGAGAATGTCAAAGAATTTCATGACGTCTAAGAGAAATACGAGGAGATTCTGAGCAAAGGGTCATCTCAATGCTTTGCTGGTTGCCGCTTACTCCCAGAGAGCACTTTAATCTGTAAGAAGCATTAACGCAGTCTATAATATTTTGAGATTGTTAGCTTATCTTACTAAGTTGCAAAATTGCTCCGTGATTATATGAGCTTGGGACTGTTATTAAGATAACGTAACACAAGTGAGGGAAATCTACTGTCCCAGTGATCTCGACATGTGGTGATTTATATAATACCATAAGGGACCACCTGCAAATAATTTAACTTACCTCCGGCAGGTATTTACCTAAGTAGAGGACAATCACAATCGCTTCGGTCAACAAGTCTTGTAGCATAATCCCCGCTAATAGAGGGATATGAGAGTCTGAGCCTTTGTGATCAAAGTCAATTGGCCTGGAAGGCTTGGGCGGCCGGAGCAACCACTGGATATTTTGGGGTCAGGAAACGTTGTTTCACTTACTGGTAGGTTGCATAACCCTGAGATCGGGGCAAATTGAAATTGAGTTGACTTGGGCCTTCTGTGATTAGCTGTGAGAATTAGACTCCTAGACCATGAGCTTGATTGGCGAGTATTGAACTCAAGATGGCTTCGAAGCTTGAAATGGCACGCAAAGCCAATCTGTTCACATGGTCAGAAGAGTACACCTGGCATCAAAGGTCATGACACCTAGACTTTTTGGCCATCCAGCTGGTCGATGGATACTGGCGTCGAGGAGTTCTGGCTGGCTGCAGAATCGCTTATCATTCATTAAGCTGAACACGATTGAATAGAATACCTCTTCTTTTGACTGTTACAAGTTCAAGGTCTTCAAACATCGCTGTTGTTACTGCTACCTTCCAGTGCGCCCCCTCTGTAGTCTTCAGAAGGTGAAGCCGAGAGTGAGCCTTGGTGGACCGGGTTGCCCAGTGGACTCATAGCAGTGAGTTTTGTGGCTGAACCATGATTCCAATGTCCCCATACAGTGACGACGCGTCGTTAAGCGATGCGAGGGGCCTACCATGCGCAAAAGCATGATACATTAGGTGAGCAAACCGTGATCGAGCATCTCGAGGAAGTAACCAGCCTGACTCTGGCAAAGACTCCTTTTTATTTTATCTCAGAGTCCTGTTACTGGCAACCAAATAAGTTCACGCGAGATCAAGCCATTGATATTATAGATATTCCAGAGTATCATTTGCAAATAAGTAACGTAAAGCATCAGGGTAGTAAGATGCCGTTTTGTCGACCGAGACAACTCAGAAAAAAGTCTCAGGCGAATGAACAATGTTTACTGTTCTGGTTTGGCTGCATCGAGGTCATGTTCAATTGAAGTCATAGAATGTCTTCATTTGTCTTTCGGGAGGTTTCATCCATCCCGAAACTAAACTCCGGTGCTCCGTACCTGTCGTGGGGTTCTACGGTGAACTCTACCTCTTTTGGTCTTCCACCGTCATATCAGGCCTCCCACCAATCGGAACTCGTCCCATGCCTGACAGCAGGCCACTTCTCAGTATCTGGAAGTGCCACAATAGCCAGTAAGAGGCAGGTTTTCAGGGTCTGTACAAGGAATGACAGCTGGCAAAACCACGGTGGTCGCTTCACTGTACATATTCGGCAGTGCCTGCAACGCTGTGTTGGTTCGTGTCACGTCCACATATGCATGTTGGTCGTCAGTTTTGTAGCACAGCATCGGACGAGAAAAGAGAAAACAATGCAGGTTTCTGTGCTCGGATCATGTGCATACGACGTGCGGCATTTAAAGTCCCAGTGAGCGGGCAGCGGTTTATGCAGTGAATGTCCTCAATTTTTCTCACTATTTGGTAGAGAGTATCTCGAATTTTACAATGACGACTATTGAAGCGCATCCCGTCGTGGATGCTGACGACAACGTTAGTTCCCTTTCTATGGGTCCCACTGGAGCTAAGCTAACGACCAAAGCATTCTGATGCAGACTCTTCGCTTGGTGCAGTATGAGCATTGCCCAAGTCTATTGTCGTAGAGAACGGTTAGTAATTTAAACAAATAGGATAACGCAACCTCGACAGATAGTTTGAGAAGCTCTATTCTCGACTTTCGTCAGGAAAACGGAAGAACGTATCATGCTTTTCGGGACGGCAGTACGTATTGCGTTGACACAATCGGAAGATTACAACTAATTTGGAACGCTAAAGAATACAATCTTCCCAACGATGAAGAAGAAAACGAACGACTAGGTAAATTGCTGGACCAACTAGTCTTCGTTCTTCAGCTAATCAGTTAGATCTCCAACATAACCTCTTTCTTCTTACCCTTGACAATAAGCTTGGGTTAAGTCCTCCCAACAAGCCCGACTCAAAGGTTAAACGTGTTCTGGACGTAGGCACTGGAACAGGTATCTGGGCTATTGACTTCGGCGATGAGCATCCCGAGGCAACAGTGAGTTGTGCCAGTGGGACCGGTCTGGTCACTGGTAAACCAGCTGACATGACAGGTTATTGGTGTTGACCTCTCACCGAGCCAGCCTAGCTTGTATGGGCACAGATCTTGTTTGATGTTGAATACGACTGACGATTCATAGCGTGCCTCCCAATGTTCGCTTCGAAATTGACGATATAGACGAGGAATGGACATACAGCGAACCATTCGACTTCATTCATAGCAGATTCATGAACTTCAGCGTTCAAAACTGGAAGTCCTACCTGACCAAGATTTACCAGTATTACAGCTCTGAGCCCGGGTCATGTCATTCATACTGACACCAATAGAAACTTGACGCCGGGCGGTTACGTTGAACTCCAAGACGTCGATGTCATCATGGAAAGTGATGATGGAACATTGAAAGAAGACCTCACTATGTACATATGGTGCAGACTCCTCGATGAAGCAGCTGGAAAGTTTAACCGATCCTTCGAACGTACCACCAACTTCAAAGATATGCTGGAAGAGATCGGTTTTGTCGATATCGTTGAGACCCGCTACAAGTGGCCTACCAACCATTGGCCTAAGGACAAGAAGTACAAGGAACTCGGCCAGTGGAATAATGTCAATGCGGCTTCTGCTCTCGAGGCGCTCACTATGGCGCCTTTTACGAGAGGATTAGGTTGGAGTCGTGAGGAGGTTGAGTTGTTCTTGGTGAAGTTGAGACAGGATTGGAATAACACCAGAATCCATGCTTATTGGCCTATGTAAGTGATTCGGTTCTGGTAAAGTGAACGAACGTAGCTAACAGGTTGGTAGTTGCGTTGTTTATGCTAAAAAGCCTGAAGCGTAGTGTTGGGGGCAAAAATAAGAGTTTTGTTTGATGATATTTAGACAGAAGCAGAATCTGTAACTCCATGATCTGAATTCATTTATGTGACTAATGTAAGCAATTTTAGATTTTAGCTTTACAGAAACTTATACTGGATATTGCTACCCAAATTTCCGCTGTAATGCTTGGTTAGTTGATATGTATCTCGCTGAAATTAAAACATCGAGTGTATCATTGTGCCTTATTTGAATCCGTTTGAGGTTTATGTATTAAAATTTCAACGACTTGTGCCTAACGAACTCAAGACAACGTGGCCGAGTGGTTAAGGCGATGCCCTGCTATCTCATCTGAGACATCATAGGCATTGTGTTCGCACGCGTAGGTTCGAATCCTGCCGTTGTCGATGTTCTTCTTTTGCCATTTTGGTTAGCAATTTAAATGGGGCTTCATTCACTTTCGCCTTTTTGACGGTTCTTTGTTCATCGGATAGGATTTTGCATTTTGATGAATTCACGCGAGGTCCGTAAAAACGTTCTTGCAGGCAATTCGTCGAGCACACCATGTAAAATCAGTAAGTAATTCTTCAGCGCAAATTACAGGGGTTTCTGCCCTGAGGCTCCGCTGTGGCTTACTGGCTTAACAGAAGTTTAGCACACCTGCAAGCACGAGCGCAACTAGTCCTAAACCCCGGGCAGTTTCAAACTGGAACGAATGACTATGTTCTTGCAATATCAGGATTGAAGGACCTTTTATTTTTTTATTGATCCTCTTCTTAACATCGAATACCTAAGCCAATATAGAACGAGCCATGTCGGACTCCTCAGAATGGAAGATCACCCTCCGCACGCCAGCGCCTCGCGCAATGCAACAAAAACTCACCATCCAAAAGCTTGTGCGAAATGTACGCAAGTAGCTCAAGCTTATCTAAAAAATCTCCGTCGACAAGATTTTCTCCGGCAGAATCCGTTCAAGATGTCTTGTTCAACTTGAAGTTTTAGTGGCGTATACATGATGCGTTGGTTCTGGACTACAGCCCTCGGCAACACGCTATCTGTATGGTTCTCGGGCATTTTATAGGAAAAGGTACAGCAAGGTGTATTGCAAAGATGTATGTGCCGTTCGATTTGGCCGTCGTCATCAATAGTCAAGTCGATCCTGCTGGGGTCTGGCTCTGTGTCACCGGAGGATCGAGGCGAGGAGCTGGCGGTGCTAGCAGGGCGCACGTAGTACTCCATTGTTTCTGTCTTTTCTGATATAAACCTGCGGATGATGTCAACTCCCATGGCTAAGAATTTGTGAAGTTGTTCCGTTGTGTTGGTGGAATAGAGTGGCTGCGAAATGGTAATTGAGGAAACGTGCTGACCCTAATACGACATTTATAGGTTGATGCTATGCTGTGATGCCTGCTGAGATTTCTTTTCTGATATGCCTATTCGGCTCAACTGAAGCTCTGTACTCAACAAGCACGGTATGTTGGGCTCGTCATTTCCAAGGAAGATATGAGTCAGGGCCTTCCCGTCTCTGACAAGTTGTTACATCAAAATTTGACAATCAATTCCCTTTTTAGAGGTATTGATCGAAATAGTGACTCCTTCGGCATAAGGCGCATGATTGGCGTTCATTTGCAATGCGCAGCCTGTATAGCATTGTCAGGTAGAGGCTATGAATCAGACTAATGGTCTTCTGGTTCGTCTGTCCGCCCAAGCTCTGAGCATATCAATGCAAGCCCACGGTGCAGTATATTGAGTCTGAAGCTATGTTGAAACAATGTTCCCGTTCATAATTTCATTACTACCAAATTGCGAAGACCTTTTGACCACGAATCAATCGCCCCGAAGAACGACAAGCCCCGAACAAAAGGATGCCGACTCCCAAAGACCTCTCCGTACCAGACTCTGTCTAGTAGGCGTAGCGTGTAGCGCTTGTGTTTCCCTCACGATCGAGCTTCTTGTTAGTCCTGACGAGCCAGACCTTCATGGCCCAGGTGCCTGCAATACACATGGCGGCAAATCCTGCATTGCTCGCCATACCAATCAGATATCTCGGGCCATCCGACTTCGGGTAGAGATACGCCGTGTAGATGTACGATGCATTGGCAATAACGTTGACAATCGACAAACTCACAGACTTCTTCTCCGGAGTCGATCCAAGCGTTGCGGAAACCCAGCCAAGGATCATTGAGTTGACTGCATATGCTCCACTGGCAAACAAAAAGCAAGCAATGTATCGTGCGGGAGTATTCAGTGTCGCACAAGAGATGACATAGCCCACGAGTGCCATACCCATGCAAGCAGTGATATGCCAAGTTCGTTCATTAAACCGACCTGAAGACCATCCTGCGAGATATCCGAAGAATCCAGACACAAGGTAAGGCGGGCAAGTGAGAACCAGAGTGATGGTGCTGTCAAAGCCAAGGGAGCCAACGACAGTGGGGAAGAAGTTGTTGAACGAACAAGCTGACAGATGCATGTTCTGGATGAAGCAGAAAAGCCACAGTCGCGGGTCTCGAATGGCCTGGGCAAATCCAGCTCGTGCTCCCTTGCTTTCTTGCAGACCAACAGTATCGCGTAGCATCCGATCATGTGCGAGTTGGCGTTCCTCTTCCGTCAACCATCTAGTTGTAAGAGGACCGTCAGCCAAGGTAAAAATACCAATGATGCCGACTGCGAAGGTCAGGACGCCTTCTATGATGAAGAGCCACTGCCATCCTTTTAGCCCGTGATGGCCATCGATCGTTCCAAACGTCGCGGCTGCAATTAAGCCAGAGAAGGACGTCGCAAAGATGTTGCCTGAGTATAAAATCGAGAGTCGAGTAGCAATTTCCTTTCGGGTATAGAAGATAGCTAGGAGGTAGAGAGCTCCGGGGTAAAAGGGCGCTTCAGCGACACCGAGGAAGAATCGAACGACGACAAGGCCTTTGTAGTCTTTGACAAGGGCCGTGCAAGCGGATACCACAGCCCAACCCATCATACAAATCGACATGTAGAGTGAAGGACGAACCCGTTTCGAGGAGATCAACATGTTGGAAGGGATTTGCATAAGCAAGTATCTGCTCGAATGTTAGCCTGTGGAATGGTATTCGCCATATGACTTACCCAACAAAGAGAATCGATATGCAAGTGTTGTACTGTGTCCCTTTGAGCCCAAGGTCATCCTCAAGTCCGTTTAACCGTGCCTGTGCGATAGCATTTCGATCGAGCTACTAATGTTAGCGTAGTACCTCTTTCTATTCGGAACTCAACCCACGTAGTTGAGAAAGTACATCGCCCAAAGAGTAGGCATGATGCGAAAGTCCAACTTTCGAACAAGTCGAATCTCGGCTGGATCCGTCTTCTTCACCGCACCCGAATAATCCGCCTCAGAATCAACAAGAACGCCAGGTTTCTCAACTGGATCAGCAACAGACATTTCGACAAAGTTGTCCTCGGGCTTTTGCTCGATACTTCCGCGCTTGGAATTGGCAGTCATGGTGAGATGTCAAGTATTATAATGGTTGATGAACGTGAAGAAACTAAGATCGCTAAGGATGGTCGGCATGTTATATATCTCGAGATTCCCAGGCCAGGGAAGATTTCTCCATATTGAGTTTCCTGGGGCCCCGGATTCCCTCAGATCAGCTTTTGCTAGATCCAGTCCAGACCTCGACGCCTCATACTCTCATGATTTAGTGTCGGGGGAAGAAAAGGCCGTTAAAAATGTGGGGGAGTTAGCTCTACATAGCATGGGATTGAGTGCTGACGATACATAATGAGGGGGTTCATCGATAGATGTTTGCTTTAACTCTATTCGAAGTACTGGACTTGGAGGGATCTGAATTATGGACCAGAGGGAGGTGAAAAGTAAACCTGCCAACCAGTCATTACGACAGCCCATGATATATGATCGTAGTCAACTCTCGCCTGCAACTACAATACCCCATCATGTCTCCTTTTGTGCCCTCGCTAGGGATACAAATTGAACCAGAGCCATCGTCTCGGCTGACGGTGTCCCATAGTTCATAACCCCTCAGAGTTCCCTTCTTACTCTACGCATTAGCTTTGAATTAGTCTTCTCCTATCAGCTTACTGCAAAAGATGCCAAATCTGAGGCGCCAAAGTTGGGATTATCAATCGATATTGGCTGATAGCATCGAGAACTCGAAAATTGACCAATCATGAAAGTGGAGTGACCAAACGCCCCGGAGGAAGAATTGTCCACGGAGCTTTCATTGTCCGCTTCATTATGACACGCTCGTGGCAAGTGATGAAATTAAACCGTAGATGTGGCTTGAAGAAAAAGGAAGAAAAGAAGAGAGAGCTGTTACTGAGATTCTCGCAATGTTGTATTGTGTGGTTTTTCCAAATGTTGACATGGCAGCGGTTTTGCTTTCTTGAGGACTTGTGTGAAAGTTAAAGTGCAGCCTAGGATTGCGGACATCAAGTGCCAAAACACGTTATTTCACGGTGTAACTCCGATTTTTACCCTTTATTCATTCTTGGTATACATACCTGGTATATATACCGCCGTTAACTATCCTGTGATTATTGTACGGATTGTACTGATGGACATTCCAATGTAATTATCCAAATGCCTAACCCCTACCCTGCGGTGGCAATGGCTGAGGCTTTACACCACCAGCCACTAACGTCAATACTTTCGCTCCACCCATATCAACCGCCAAGCACAAGTCACTCTGTTAGCAAACTAACACGAACGATATCCACTCAATTCGAGCCACGGCCCCTTACCTCGTCAATGTGTTTCTGGCTATTGAAAGGAGGCAAAACTGAAATTGATTGTATCAATAGGTAAATGTTTT
The DNA here is from genome assembly GCA_002980475.2 of Fusarium beomiforme. NCBI lineage: Eukaryota > Fungi > Ascomycota > Sordariomycetes > Hypocreales > Nectriaceae > Fusarium > Fusarium beomiforme. The sequence goes on along the minus strand of PVQB02000520.1, from coordinate 13,563 downwards.
TTTTCTATGCATCGAAATCTCAATGGGCCCAGCAACTTTACCTGGCTCTCCACCCAGGCCCGCTTGTGGCACTGCCAAGAGCTGTCAGATCAGACCTGCAGGCATTAAACTGCCAGTGTTCTTTGGTTCGCTATCAATCTAGAAAAGCTGTGAACTCGTTTGTATTTGTCCAGAAACCCCAAGAGAGTGTTCAGTGGCTTCATTCACCCGCTGGACTCTTTCCATTCCATTCTTAAGGCTCCCCCACTTCAACAGGGCTCGATCTGACCTTTCTTTACTTTCCAACCGTCACAGCCGAGTCACCTCAACCACGAGAGGTACACTGCACTTAATCGCCATGGATTGGGCCCCGAATCACCAATTGAGCTTCCCAACGGGCGCTTGGTCTGCGGCTCTCATGGCTTAGTCGTTTGCGGCCATTGCTGCGTTTGATTACAGTTTCATGGTCGACGTCCTCACTAATTTCGATGCTGGAGATTCAACCGATTCAATTGAAGAGCTTTCGCGACAGCAAGAAGTAAAAGGCAAATATGTGCATCTCAGAACTATAATCAATGTCGTCCGGGATTTCAGCACACTACGTCGAGGCAATGGGCGAGTCCTCAAAAGCCGTCAAACCACCTCGTTCCGCCACGCCATAGAGCTTGTTCCCCGTCGGTGTTGGACGAAACGCCATTCCAAACGTCACTCGCTACATCCGGACGGCGGACAATCCACAGTCGTTCCTATCTACAACGATGGCGCGTGTCTTGGAAATGGCCAACCCAACCCCAGAGCAGGATGGTCCTTTGTCTTCCGGCCCAACCAACCAAACAGGACCGCCACGGTAACCGGGCGTCTCGAAAACCAAGGCCCATTTAGAGATCCCCACGACCAGACTAGCAACAGAGCGGAGCTGCGAGCTGTCATTACCGCTCTGCGCTTCCGTCACTGGACAGGCGAGGGCCAAAACAACATGAGCTTTGATGGGGTTACAGCACAACGCACTGTTTCACGTTGGCGAATTGCTAGAACGGGCAGTCTCAGTTCGTAGATTCCATGGTACTCAAAGAAATATGTTATGTTTTTTTTGAATTGCTGCAATACAAAACAATCCTCACCCTTGGCGCCGGCCATACTTATCTTCACAGCCGTTTCTTTGTGCCTCTGTTTCTGAGCACGAGCACTTGTATTTTCCAAGTGGAAGCGGATCAACTTCAACATGAATTAAGCTTTGGCCATTATTATAGAGCTGAATATCTAATTAACCTTACCTTCAATTAGTTACCTAATGACACCCAAGCCTGCGCTTGACTGTGCTCAAATAAGAAAAGTTCTACTAGTTGACTCGCGCCAACGGTTTTCAGCTCCATGCTTAGGGACTAGCCTAACGCCCACTCGCCTCGTGAGCTTCCTGGATGGTGGCAAGGCCCAGGGGGTCGGCGGGGGAAGGATGCGACGGAATTGCATGTACCAGAAATAAGAGGCCTGCCACGAAATCAATTCCGCTGGTGAACTTTGCACCCTGGCTAGGCACAGACACAGCTGCATATGGTGGAAATGAACTCTGTCCTTCGGCGGGCAGAATCAGATAATAAATGGAGGTTGGCGATTCTTCTTGGAAACACAGGCTCGCCTTTTTTCGACTTTCATTCTCACATTTCTCTTGTCTTCTTCAGTCTCTCATTTAGTTTTTTAACACCACTGGTCTTCACCATGGTTGCCACTCGTTTCTTGCTTCTTTCTATGGCCGCTGCTTTTGCTACAGCTGGGCCCTGTAAACCCCAAAGCTCCTCTGTCATTTTCTCTCAAACAACTCTAATCACCTCGCGCCTTGAGACTACTTCCACCGAATTACCCAGCGAGACCTTGACATCCGAGACAACAAGCGCTGGTCTCACTCAAACATCGATTTACCCTGCTGTTGAAACTACAACGGCTACTACTATGACCACTGTCATGACATCTCTTAGCTCGGCTGAAACCACCACTGAGCCAGCCTCCACGACCTCAGAAGCAGCAGCACCTCCAGAGGGCATAACCTGCCTCGCATCACACGGCCAGTGTTTCGGCGCCATCAAGATTGAATGCGGCTATATTATCACCGGAGGCTTCTCTGCTCCTTTCGCATCGAGTCTCGACGCCTGTGTCCAGGCTTGCAACGACAACTCAGGCTGCGCTGGCTTCTCACATAACGGTGTCAGTTGCTACTTGGTTAGTACCTACGACTATGCGACTGCGCCTGCTATTGGCTGGGTGGCTGGTAAGAAGGGGGCTTGTGCTATATAGATGGAAGGGCGTATGCAATGTAATATTGTCGCTCAGGACCGGCCTTGGAGGAAGCATCACATTTACCAACATGCTACCAAGGGAATTGAACAATGGATACGTCTCAGTACTTTTCAAGTATATATATTTTCAAAAGCTTCCCCTAGTATAAATGCTACGTTCTAGTAGCCACTTCTTAGCAAACCCTGCCACAATCGAACTTTATTTGCTCTCCTCGGTATCTACTTCCTTCACCGTTCATCCGTAGTCAAGAGATCCCTTGAGCCTAGTATAGCAGGTGGTCCCTCGCATAGCGTACGATGAATGGCGATGACCGTGACGGATGCCGTATAAGGCATGGTAGGCATGGCATTCCCAATCCAGACTGGAACAGTGATTGAAACGTCCAGCCCCGTTAGAGTTCCCAAGCCAATACCCGCAGCAAGACATGCACCATTGACGCCCCATCCCATGACAGGAAGTGCTACAGCGACGCTTGTGGCTTCAGCAATCCTGTTAGAATACCTGGGATCCAGTACATTTGCAACGCCAATAAGCATATTGTTAGGTGCCGCTGGAGGATTCATCTCCACAAATTCTTTGCCTTTGTGCTTTCCCTTGTCACTCTCAACGGGTGCAGGCTGTTTGGAAAATGCAAGGGTTCTCTGATGTATATGTTATACCGTAAAGGGATCAAAAGATGAAATACCACCTTTCGTCCTGTACTTGATTCCTTAATCAATGCCTCTCTGACATCTTTCATAAAAAGACAGATGGTGTCCAGATTATCCGCCTTGGCACAGAATTCGACTGGAAGAGGGTTATCTCTCATCAATCGATTGAACGCGCCGTACCAATTGGTATCAGCACGGAAAAGAAGGAAGCGATGCATATGGCGCTCTCTTGGATCGCTATCCGTGATTTTCTTCAAGATGAACTCGTAAACGGCCTCGTGAATCCACCCGGGCCAGAGACGCCCGAGACAGTGATGGCGTTGGCGTGGCCAAGATGATTTCAGATGACTTTGAGAGCTTCTATTGCACGCTCGACTTGTGCAATCTGTATACAGGATGCTGTCTGCATCCACCAACCATAGTAGTTAAGGTGATCCAAGTGAATTACCAATGACTTGAATACCATGAATCTCTCGGGCAACCTTATCAGTCGCGTTTGAGATAGACTCCGTCATAGCTGGGATAATACTTCGGAGTTGTTCGATATCCAAAACTTCTGTCAATACTTTCGGTTGTATAATAGAAGCAACACTTTTCGAAACGGTCAAAGCAACGTTCTCAAGATTTAATGCTTCTATTGACAACTATGACATCTCAAGCCTTTGTAGCATCAAACTGTTATGTGATACTGACAGGATCTCAACAATCTCCCAGCTGAGCTTCCCAACCGATCCAAAATTTATTCCGTATAGGGTTCGAAATTCGAACTGTAAATGTATGAGCATGGGGTGACACTGAAAGGAGGATACAAAGACTTGACCAGAGAAACTGACCGACAACTGCCAAATTCTTGTTCCTACAGCTTTAAATCCGTCCCAGGATAACTCTTCGTATTTGTCTGAACTTTTGGCGGGTTGCTTTGAAGTTCGGCAATCCTGTCAGACCAATTGCTGGTGTTGTATATGAAAGAGGCCAGCATATAAGCCGATCCAGAGGGATGTTTTGCTTCTCGTGCCTTTTTCCTGGAAGAAACTCGTTACAAGACCCTTATTTGATGTTTGAACATGCTGACTTACTCCTTATCTTGAGTTTGTGTGTCTTTGGTATGGCCTTCAGACATGGTGACTATTAGTGAGGTCTAGTTTACGAAACATTGCGAAATAATTTTGAGTGATCAGAGCCGGTGCAGCTTATATATACAATTATATCAATTTCCAATAAACCCCATTATGTCCACCTTGGGTTCTCATGATGATTTGTGCCATGGCACCATCAATTGCCCAATATGCTCCCCAGTTCACCCCAACTGCCTCCCCATTGGATGCCAAATGGAGCACAAGGACAGTCACCTTTTCTGTTAGATCATCCTGTTTCACCTTTTGAGACGCGAGGCAAATGAGGCGGCTCTGGCCACGTTTGATTGGCTCTTGTCTATAAGGCAACTGGTTCGCACGTCACGTTAACTACCGTGAACACCCCAAAATGAACCCCGCCGCACCCCGAAATTGTGTGGCTCACCTCAAAACCCTCAATCTCACCCCCAAGACTCGCAATCAAACTTGTGTCTCTATCTGCCCAGCAAACCAATACCTCAATCCCTATTTCTCTCTTCAGTAGAACATTATTCTGATCGATGATACTCACAACAGTGCTTATACCAAGATAGCGCCATGGCCAATATCACCAACAGATGGGTTCGATATCTCAGGTGCAGGCAAAAGAACCACGAGGAGCAAGAACATGAGTTTCAACGCCCCTCGAGGAGGATTCCTCCCAGACAAGAGTTATTCAGACCAGAGGTAAGAATTCACGGGTGGAGCCGACAAGATCTTCCATCGACTCTAGCTGACCCTAAAAGTTTTTGGCAGGGACAATTAAAACATACATGGAAGAAGAGAATAGCACATGCAGACTACCAAGGCAGTCAGTAGACTCAGAATATGCTGTTCGTCCAAGACCTCGACCAGAAAGAACTCGAGCACGAGCATCAGCAAGCAAACCAGGAAACAATGATGGCCAATCATCAAGGCTCACAAAAGATGCGACACGAGACAACTCCTCTCATAAGAATCATTCCAGTTGTAGCGTGGAGTTGATTCCACAACCGGATACCAAGCCTATCAGCCATGATCAGCTCGTGGCCGAGGTGAAGAGCATCTACGCTGGTCTCGTTATGATCGAATCAAAATGCATCGAAGTTGATAATGCACAATCATTGAACACTGATGCCGATTTGAAGCTCATTAACGAGCAATGGCAGGCGCTGATTGCATTCCATCGCCAGTTGTTGCATGAGCATGATGACGCGTACAATATCTCTCTTGTCCCCAAACAGCAGTCGTACGACCTTCGAACGCTACTATCGGAATATTATGTCCACTCAAAGAGTTCCCGCGTTCTCAATAGTCGGTTGTTACCTCTCTTGCGGCGCGAAAAGGATACCCCTTCGTGCCGACAATTAATCGAGTACTCGAGACTTGTTTCTTACCTTTTCGACATCCTTCATACGAACAGTTCGCTGTTAGACTATACGGATATTCTTCTCATGGGGCTGCTTGATTCCATTGCCGCCATTATCGAGAGATTGAACCTGAGATTCCGACGCAAGTACGAGGACCTGAAACACAAGAACGCATGCAGTCAAATCATCTTTGAGTTTCCGAATAATATGCGGCATGTCTGTACAACGATGCCGTGGACCATACTACCTGCACTGTTGGTATTATGGGGTGTTTGTTGGATGTTCATCATCGGTCCTGGTGAAGTTGAGCTCGAGAAACCCAATACGCCGTTTCCGACATTCTCGCCAGTGCCAGCTGGTTATGACTTTTATAAAAGTTCACTTGCTAATCACGAAGGTGAAACCCTCTACTTGCTTCATACGAATATATTTAACCATTAGCAGATGAATTTCATGCCGGTTTTGTCTCAGATTTTAGCACAGCCCCGTATGGAGATCAGCTCACTCTGGGGTTCTTTTATGGCGGCATAGGAGCAACGAATGATCAGCTTGATCCCATTAACTTTGTTCAGGCTGCTCCGCAAGACCCAGACTTCTTGGCTCTTGACACCCTATCAAGAGTCAGCACAGGGGATACTGGGCGGCCTGGGAAAAAGTCTTATGACCCCACTGAAACGCCACCAGCTACTGTCACCCTAAACCCAGTGTTACAATCATATGATGACGCAAACTACCAGGGACGATTTGATCCAACGGTTAATGTTGCATTGGTTGGTGATGAAAATCAAGATACAAGGTATGTAACAGAGGGTCTTGCGTAGCGTCACATCGAGTGCTAAATTCAAATCGAAGCAGTGACCAGAATGCAAAATCTCGCTTTACCTGTCCTGTATGCCAACAGACATTTGCCACGTCGTTTACTCTGGGTCGACATCAAACAGAAGCTCACAGAGCCAGATCGTCAATCCGAGAAGAGCTGTTTCCATGTCCGAACCCAGGATGCAAAAGATCCAAGGGCGGATCACCGTTCAAGCGCCCCTATAATCTGAAGCGACACGTTGAGGTTTGCAAACATGGCCGAAATAGCTTAGCGTTACTAGAAGAGTCGACAGAGCCAGATGGACATCCACCTTCTCAATCAACGTCAGTACCAGTGGTATCCCACGAGCTGCAGCCATCGGAAACAGAATCCGAACAAGCTACCCCTGCGAGCAGTATCAAGAAAAGATCGAGGTCTGAGAGCGATGAAGAATTGAGTGATGAGATCCTATTGAGGGAAATGATGAAGAAGTACAAGCGGATGGCGCAGGACGTCAAAGAGAAGGAAGATGCGTATTTGCAAGCCTTGGAAGGGCTCAAATCGTTTGAAAAGACCATTCATGTCTTGAAAGACTCTCAAAAAAACATAGTCGGCGATTTGTTCGTTACGCCGAGATCGGACTTGGAAAAATAGGAAGAATGATCTGATGGATGGCTATTGTTGGAAGATATATCTACATGCAGCACTATACTAGACTAGGTAAGAACTTACGCATATATTTACGCTATACAGTCACTCATTCGTCCTTCTTCATGTCAAACGATGGATCAAGATGCTGGTCTTGCGTTTCTGCAGCTTTCTATATCTTAGCTGGAAAAACTCGTGGATCCCGCTTATCCACATGGCAGACGAGCATTGCAGAAATATGATATATGATCGCGGTCCAGTGGCCAAAATGAGCTTGCCTCGGCGTTACGACTGGATAGATCAGCGCTACTGCAATTGACAGCTTGGCAATGGCATTCTGTGATACCGTCTTGCAGAGCCATGCATCTTGAACAGAAAGCCAGGTAAACCCAATAAAGCTCAAACCTACAGTTCCGATAGACGTTAACCAACAACCAACAGCCAACATCCAAACACATGCTTCTGGACCAGCAGCGAGTTTAATATAATAGCACATGCGGGAGCGGACCGGAGGCTATCCGGGGCTAAACAGCGAATTGCAAGCCCTCTCCCACTAAGGCCTTACCCCAGTTGGCTTGTAACGTCTTCGTAATACTGATGTTGCAACCGCACCAAGCCCACAAGGGGATAACTCTGCAAGGTTACTGCCTGGATTTTCAGGGCACACTAGCACAAGACCATGTTACTCTGCTGCGGCAAATGCGTGGGCGAATTCATGTTCCATCGTTTTTGAGTGATTTTATTTAGACGAGGGCGTACGATTGAGCCGTTAGGTTTTGACTGATTACATATTTCGCAGTTTACCCACTTGTTTCCATCAGGAGGGTCCGTCCTGGGATGGATTACCAGCCAGACTGCAGCACAGAGGCACGGCGGTAGTGTTTACAGGTGCTTTAGTGGTGTAACGTTGGAGGTCTGTGTTTCTGAGCCGCTTGGCAAAGTAATTACACTAAATGAGCGCAATGAATCGTATTGGAGATGGTTAAATATTGATGGGATTGCACCAATTTCCAAAGACCATAGAAATGTCCTTCCCTTATCGATTCCTCATTAGCTCGGCACTAACTACAGCCACCGGGCAATGGTCGTACTATTTACAGCGGCCGTTGACGCTAGAGCAAATGTGCCCCAGTCATAAACCCTGTCCCTGACTAACATTAGCAAGGTATCCGTCTCCCAAGAACTTGGAAAAAGGATTACGTCTCTCTCAAGCTAAATGGGCAAAACGACGTGTCGGGCTCTGATTTGGCTCGATCTGCTGTTCTATGCATTGCTTTCAATTGTCGATCAGTAAACGTTGTGCGACATCCCAATTGCCACTATTGTCGGATCATACACAGTTGAGTCAGTATCAGATGTTCTGAGCCAATGCGCAAGGAGCTATATCATTCTTGCAAGGTCAAGGGTCCTTCACTGAGCCTCACCCGCCAGCCCGCTGCTAGTACACTATCTACAAGCAAACCGTGCCGCTGGAGAAAACCGTTGCTCTAGGGGACTGTGGATTAGTCTCAGGGTAACCACCTGATGCAATCATGATGTGTTTTCTAATTGATGGTGGTGGTTTGCTTACGCTCACCATCTCTGTGCATATTTTAGCTCTCTATTCGGTACGCAATCCTTTTTTGTTCTAGTGGCCGTTGCTACCCTTTTCCCGTTCATATCGCTGATCAGGGTGGTGGCATTGATGTCGTATTGGGCTTGGCATTACCGAGGTTCTGGGACTCGTGACAGGCTGTACTGCAACCCCGATAGTAGTATCAGGAAAGACGGTGAAATGCGTGGAATTAAAACTGAGTTTAGTTTAGATGCTTCATAGGCGTTTTGATAGTGATTCAGAAAACACCCCATGATCTTGCACTAGAATGAGCAGGATCAAGCTGCATTGTCCCATCTCGAGCCATGGCGTTTGATGTGTCCACTTGACTGTAATCAGCCAACGACATTGAATCTGGTAAGCCTTATCACTGAGCCTCCGCCAAGATTCCACAATTGTTTGTTAAAGAAAGGGTTACTTGGTATTTGATTGAAACATAAGAGACATAAGTGCGATAAATCAAGCGGTATCAAGATGCTAAAACATGGATATCCCTCAACTCCATAATCTTTCATCCAACGTATCTACCTCGAGTACGAATCCTTGTGACTTATAGAGTCTGCGCTCGTAACACTTCCTGTGACAGATGTACTGTTGAGAGACTCCATCTTCGCCATCTTCTTCCTCTTCTCAAACTCATCCAACAGTGCATAGATGGTACCGAGGGGAAATTCGTGTATCAGCGGCCTTGTCGATGCGGGGCAGACATTTGACTCGTGATCCTTAAACTCCTCCATGGCAAGATTCAATCGCAGCATTTGTTTCCACGAAACAATGGCATCGCCAATCAGAAATGTCGGTACGCGAGCCATTGCCATTTCTTCGAGGATCCAGCGCCGATGGAAGAAATTCCGGTTGAGAAAATCTGCGCAGCCGATTGCAGCGTCGGCTTGGGGGTCGAATAAGTGGATAATGGGGATTGCCCACTCGTGATGGGGTGCGTAGTTCTCTGGATGTTCCTCTTTATCGCCCGGTTCTTGCCACGTCTCGGGCATGGCGTTGTCGAATGCTTGGATGAGCTGGATACCCAGGTCTGTCTGCGGTATCTTGAGTCCCACCCAGCCCACTACCATCTGCGCACGCTGGTACACATGGTACATGATGACTCTACTCTTGGAGTTTTCCCTCGAGTCCATAGAATTGATGCAGATGCAGTCGATCCATACCCGAAGCTTCGGCCTGTTGTCTGTCTCCCTCCCGCCGAAATGTCTAAGAAGACTCCTCAGCCAACTTGGTGATTTTCTCTCCTTGCCTAGACTTTCGCTCGATTTGCCCACGGCGGGATAGAAGACGGCTCGGACATGCTTGAGGGCGAGGGCGATGTGGACGGGGACGGGAATGGGAGTGCGGTCGAGAATGATTCTGTCTTGCTCTGCGGGGTCGCCGAGTAATGACGAGATGGCGATAAACTCGACGTCGCGGCTGAGAGGGAGATTGACGAGGCGACAGACGACTTGCTCGTCAATGCTGTTTGCAGGCTCAATCTCTAAGAAACGAACTTCGTCGCGAGACGTGCTTAGCCTGGAGTATTGAATCCTCGGTCGTCGTAATTCCGAGCCCATTTTCGTATCTGATGCAGTGCGCTGGAATGGCCCTGCTCTGCAATGCGATGCAGTGTATGTAATACCGCAATTAATGCGAACCGGTACTGTCAAGGCTGTTGGTTGTTGGTTGTTGGTTCGGCATTCGATCGTTTCGGATACGTACGTACATGCACGTCGATGTGTCAGGAAGGTGAATCGCTCGCAGTCCACTCTCGGCAATGCTCGTCAGCAAAAAATGTAAGGATAACCCCAAGAGACGAGTGATTCGTTTTTTTTCTTCCTCCCCTGGCTGGGCTCCCACTTTTATTACATCCCCGCCCCCCTCTCCACTAACATAGTCTAGACTGCCCCTAGGAACCATCCCCGGCACGCAGACGGAACCGTCCACGGAGGCCATCTCTAGCGTCATGTAGTTCACCTTAGCTTGGTGTGAAGCCTCGACAAGGCCCTCTGCAATGAAACCAAGAGACACAGGAACCAGGCCTGCTCTAGTGTCAGTGTCAACCAACAGCTATCATGCACCAACGTGTGTGGACTTTAACTAGTCCCCTAAACCCCGAGTCGTCCGCTTTCAAAAGGCAGTCCAGTCCCCTATCCGACTGAGGATTCCTTCTCGTAGGCGAACAGACTGTTACCCCATGTTCAGTAGGGTTTTGCGTTACGGCCTGAGCGAAAATTACCACACACACAATGACACCCAGCCTAATCACACCGCCTCCAAGCCGCTCTGGAGAAGTCACCCCTCCAGAAGATGCCTGTCTAAACCCGGTCAACGGTACCGAACCCGAAGGCCACTGGATCAAACTTCCAGAGGCACTATTCTCGTCAATTATGGCCGTGGAACCAGAAGTCAATCCCTTGTACAAGACATCCAAAGCTTTATCAGACGAATGGCTGAAAACGTAAGTTTTGGAGGGATCTGAATCCGTACATCTCGGTTACTGTAACGCCTGAGACATTGGCTCGCTAACAGCCCTATACAGTGCATTGCGCATGAACGATAAGACTGCGAGCATCTGGAGTCGGCTCGACATTGCCTATATGAGCGCAATATGTGCCCCGCATGCTGATCTCGAAACACTCAAGCTTATGAATGATTGGAATGGATGGGTCTTTGCATTCGATGACCGTAAGTAAAGCAAACAAACAAACAAACAATACTCCAATATTCTAGAACGGCCCGCGCCGCTTTGCATATTCCACGAAAAAAGTGGCTTCCGCTAACAAACAACAGCCTTTGACGAGGGAACATTTGCCAACGACCCCATCAAAGCAGCTGAGGAAGTCATCTACACACTCGCGACCCTCGATAATATCCATCCCGTAGTATCCCCCGACGAGAACCCTCTCCGACATACGCTCCAATCCTGCTGGATGCGTTTTAGAGAACGATCGAGCCCAAGCCTACAGTACAGATGGAAGAGGCACCTGACATTGTACTGTGTCGGCGTGTTGCAACAGGTTGGCGTCCAGCATAGAGCGATACGGCCTACAATCGAAGAATATATGGACATGCGCGCTGGTTGTGTAGGAGCTTACCCCTGCATCGGTCTCATGGAGTAAGTATCTGTGCTTTGCCATCTTAATTGCGATCCGCGGTTTGAGTCGCTGTACTGTAAAAGTTACTGAAAAGTTGCTGTAAAAAGCCACAAGCGTGGTACGAAAAGTCTGTTGAGTTCATGGCGGTTTCACCATTCGCCTAAGACTATACTTGTTCTGGCCAAGCTGCAAGCCCATAATTCCACGGCAGTTCCACGCAATTTGGCGATTGGCGTTCAATTGGCCACTGAACGAAAAAGTTCCATGCCTGATGCGACCACCAATGACAACGAAGGAGTATCACTAACTGGGCCATTCAGGTTCGCCGAAGGCATCGATATTCCCCAATACGTCATGGACCATCCGTCAATGCAAGCGATATCACGCATCACATGCGATTTAGTTACATTGTAAGACCTTCCAGAAGCCTTCCGTTTCTCCATTAACAATGACCAGGCAAAATGATTTATGCTCGTACCGAAAGGATTTGATTCAGGGTGAAGAGAGTAACATCATCTTCATCCTAAAGGATCAGGGAATGACCGATCAGCAAGCCGTTGACCAGATTGGGGAGATGCTATACGACTGTTACCGACGATGGCACATGGCCGTGGCAAATCTGCCGTTCTGGGGCGAGGGCATTGACAGGGATGTTATAAAGTTTGTTAATGGCTGTCGAAATATTGCACTCGGCAATTTACACTGGAGGTACGTTCAGCCACATGATAACACTTACCCGCACTTGCTAACGATAGATGCAGTCTATACACATTTAGATATCTTGGAAACGATGGTCCAGAAGTGAAAAAGACACGCATGATGAAGCTTCCTTAGGCGAGAGACTGTTGAGCTTGGGAAGCGAGAAGCGAGCTGGTTGGAATGATGTCGTGAGCTGACCCTTCAGGCGAGAACAAGGGGGTTTTCGCTTCTAGAGGACAGGGTCAACCCACATTAGATACCCGCATACAATAAATTGAGTTTTGTTTCAGTTGGTCCACTTTGTATTCCAGTGATAATGATGATTCTCGTATATGCATGGCTAAAAGGGCAAAACCGGGCTTCTGGTTGCTGGTTGTTGGTAAGACGGTTTCAGAGAGAAATGCTTATTACCTCCGAATTCCTGATATCTCGGAAAGATCGCGATAGCAGGATATGTCTGAGATGTTAATTCTACTGCATAGATCTACAATACCACTGGCAGAGACAACATTGGCAACCGGGCATTGCCTTGCATAGGGGACAAGCTATGAATTTGCCTCCTGTGTTGATGGTATACTAGGTATTCAACAGAACCAAATCAACTGCATGCAGCAAGATTCAATTTGCCTCAGACAGAGATGCTCTTCTGGCGATTATGCCTTGTACTTACAAGTGATCAACGATAGTTGAGAGAAGCGAAATTGTTTCCTATATGCCTCTCCTGCTGGTGAGATATGATAGCAGTAATTTGTGACAGTTATCGAACCAGACCTCTTTCTCTAAACCCCGTGTCAGCATGTTGGATTTTCTTCAAGAACCACCCGATAGGAGCTCAATGAGATTTCCAGGTAATGAAAAAAGAATTGGCAAGTGGAAGCAATAAACAATCAAAATTAATGATTTTAAAAAAAGATAACCAAACGACGCAGGCCTGATTCGAACAGACGCCTCCGAAGAGAATAGATTTCTAGTCTATCGCATTAGACCACTCTGCCACTGCGCCTTACGTAATGGATATAGGAAGAGTGTCAAACATTAAGCTTATGACTTTACAGCGAATGAGAAACAGAGAGAAGATTTTTTTTCTTTTTAATAGTCAACAAGTGCGGATGCCGTTGACAAGCGACTTGATTGTAAGTGTTTCTTCTTAGTATTGGCCATTGATTATGTTTGGCATTAAAAACTGAGATTGGAGATTTACAGTTCTATTTCTTGTTAATATCTTGTAATGATGCCATTTTCACCAGTGACGGCTTTGGCAGAGGACTGGCCAAAAACCTCAGTATTCAAGTAGAAATAACGTGCACGATAAGCTTATGGATCAAACAAGTATGTGGATCAGTCCCACTTTTCACCTT
>PVQB02000519.1:0-48984 GCA_002980475.2 Fusarium beomiforme | reverse complement strand
ACCATATTCCAAACCACTTTCTTTGCGACCTCCGCATATCCAAAGCTATGTATGAATGAATCAACGATGTGTCGATTGCTATTGCCAAACCTTTAGGATTGTTTGATTGCGGGGCATTATTGCGTTATTCTTTGGCAGTTTTGCTATTCCGCCGTTGGTGGCTGTCACCGATACCTCTGTAATCTATTTGGCCTTGAGCAAGGTCCCTGCGTATAAAACGTCGACCGGCTTGTCTTTGAATGTTGCTTCTTTCCTGTCTATACTCTCTATCACCGACACCAAAACAATCCCATCAGCTCCAATTGCTGGGCAACAAGTCCTTTCTCACGTGCCTTCATCCAACGCTTCCGACCATGGCCGGAAGTGCCATCACGAGCTTCCGAAGCGGTCGCTTCAAGGAGATGAACGGGACCATGCTCTTTCTTTTGATGTAAGAGAGCCCGAAGGCGCTTCATCCATAATTACTGATCATTCCGCCTAGGTACATGTGCTTCTGCTCGTTTAACTTCGGTTATGATGTCGGTAACTTTGGGTCTGTCCAAGGAATGCAATCTTTCGGTCGTCAATTCGGGACTTGCAACAAGGAAACGGGAGGTTGTGCCCTCCAGCCATGGCTGTCTTCCGTCATGACCTCTGTGCCATTTATTGGAAAGGCTTTGGGCACTGTGATTTGCGGTATCATTGCCGAACGATGGGGTAGAAAGATTGCCATTATGGGCCTAATTATTGCTTCCTTTGTGTAGGTGGTTACTGATATCGTTTGTCTCATTTAAATAACCAACCTTTGCTAGTGGAGTTCTCCTCCAGACTACCGCAACGACAGCTGCACAATTCACCATTGGTCGCTTCATTTCCTTCGCCATGACAGGCATGACCATCGTGGTTGTCCCCATCTATCAAGCCGAGACAGCACCCAAGGCTCTACGTGGTCTGATAACATCATCCCTTCAACTCATGATACTTCTCGGTGCTCTTGTAGCTTCTATAGTTACATGGGGCACCAGTTCGATGAAGACTAATGCTGCTTGGCATATCCCTGTGGCCTTGCAATTTGTTGCTCCTACCGTCCTCCTGGTTCTATGGTACTGGGTGCCAGAAAGCCCTCGCTGGTATGTATATATCATCAACTGAATGGTTAAAGCTGCTGACAACAGTAGGCTCTTGGCCAAAGACCATGTAGAGGAAGCTACCAACGCCCTTCGTCGAATCCGCAAGGACAAATCCGAAGAAGACATAGATTTCGAGATCCAAGCGATCCAGTACGCCCACACAAACGACCATAAAGGCAAATGGTCTGAACTTTGCGACTCTAAAAACAGGTCGCGTACCATGGTGGCTATTCTCGCCATGTTCGGACAGCAAATCACCGGTCAGGCTTTTGCCTCACAATACTCGGTCATCTTCTATCTCTCTCAAGGGTTCGGGTCCAAAAGCTTTCTCTTTTCCATCATCAGCTCCGTTGCTGGAGTTGTTTGTCTGCTTATCACTTGGTTTACGGTCGATATGGTTGGCAGGAGAGTACTGCTCTTCATTGGAGGCACTGGTATGGCTCTGTTTCTCTTCATTGTTGGTTCTGTTGGAACCATCTCTAATCCCAACGAGGCACAGAAAAACACTCTTGTGAGTATTTCACAATTGAAACAAATCGTCAGGCTAACACTATCAAGGTTGCCTCATTCACACTCTTTTCTTGTTCCTATGCCTTATCTTGGGCTCCGGTCTCTTACGTCATTCTCTCAGAAGTTGCATCCAGCCATATCAAGGAGAAAACCAACCTTCTCGCCTCTGTTATTTCCGTGTTGACTACCTTTGCAACATCGTTCACGCTTCCCTACCTTCTCAGCAAGCCTTATGCCGCACTCGGCGCCAAAGTGGGATTCATTTATGGGAGCTTCTGTATAGCCATGGTCGTTCTTGCGTACTTCTTTATTCCTGAGCTCAAAGGGCGAAGCTTGGAAGAAGTGGATCAGCTCTTTGCAGGTGGTCAGCCGTTGAGAAAGCTTGGCTCTCTCAAAACTCAAACGGCTGAAGAAGCTCTAAAGACGGATTCGAAGCATGGACCTACAGCTGAGATTAGGGAAGTAGCCTGATGGTTTGGATAGGATGCTTCTAGCAGCAGTACGCGTAGCTGCAAGTGATGTCGAGTTATGTAATTCGACTACCATGGCAGTGGCCTGATCTGTATTAACTAAGAAGCATCAATGACACAAAGTAGTCACAAAATTGTCCTTTTCACTTTTATTTCATTTCTATATTGTATACTCATCAACAATTACGGCAGGCTTGAAAGGCTGGGATTATATGGTTAAGAGGTACATCGGAAGACATTTTAACATGAACAACAAAAAACAAAGTGTGAGACCTTCCTTCCATAGGAACGGAAATTCGTCCAGCCGCAAATGCCATCAATGCTACCTGCTTTATAAGGTAACTCATTGTTCGTACCGTAGCGTAGTATTATGCCGAGAATGCAACAGTAAATATGCACAACCCCGCCCTCACCTATACAACAGCCGTTTAAGGCCTGCTCCAAGTATTTCAATTGGTGCGGTTCGCTCTAACGGCGGGTAGCCTGCTTGATTGGGCCTTCATGAGCCGGATTAAGTCCTGAGATCATCAGATGATCTTGTGTAGGGTACGGACTATTCCTGCCAGATATGCTATATAGTGCAACCTAGCAAGGTACTGCTCCAAGAAATATACCATGCTATCAGGTACTGCGATTCATGCCATTACGAGTCTTATCGGGTAGGTTCCCAAATCAGTATACAAAAAGGGTTTGTAATGATTACGAGGTTTTGGTAGGCAGCTGATGATAGCGACTTCCGGATTTGCCAAGCCAGTATTCACAATAGTATAAAACAGCATCGCTTCTTCTAAAGAACAGCTTAATTCATCTTCATCTCCAGCCTAAACACATAGCAGTTCATCAACCAGTTCTGAATTATTAACCATCACCTCAATTTCACTCAAAATGAAGAGCTTCCTCGCTGTCGTTCTGGCCCTGCCTGCCGTCTTCGCCGCCCCAGCAGCTCAGGCTGGAAAACAGGTCACAGCTTGTGCTTGTGCCAACGCGGCTGGCGACACAAACGTGAGCGGCTACTGCCAATACATTGCTGGCAGCATTGTCAAGCTCAACGGCCACGATTATGTAAGTAATGTTCACTTGACCCGGCTCTCACTGCATCCGCCAGCATCCTGTGTCTGGTGCAACATGGGATACAGCCATGGGCTGTTGAAACAATGGCTAATAAAACAATGCGCAGTGCTTTCCTGCCGCTACCTGGTCCGAGTACATGGAGTCCCGTTTCACTGCCGACTTCTGCCCCGGCTACTTCAAAGGCTACCCTAATCCTGTATGCAAGACTGTTACTGTCTGCCCGACAATTGGAGACTATCAGGACATCTGTTAAATCTGCTAGCGCAGGTGGAAGGTAATTAACGCTTTCCATGACAATCATTCTTGTTATATAGTACATATTTCACTGCACAACGCTTTACCCTGGCTTTGAGCTGTTACGTAGCTCTCGATAAGCTAGAAAGAGCGATTTTTTTTTTGTCATCTTACAAACTTTATCAATCTATCCCAACTCAGTTGTCTACATCGTCGTCCGAAGAGTCTTGGCCATAGTGCTGCAAGATTCCTCTAGATGCATTTGAAGCATTACCGGGCACTCGATTCAATTCCTCCATCATGTGCATTTTATCAAATACTACTTGAGTTAACCCAACAAATCGTGGCTCAGAGCCTTTCGACGTTGCTCTGGGATCACATGGGATTTTTTCCACCATGACTAATGTATCAGCAGTTTCATCAATGCTGAAGAAACGAGAAAAATCGATTTGTGGCATAGTTTGGGTGTCAAACGGGGACCAGTTCGAAATAATCTTACATAGAGACTTGACATTACCGTACTTCGGGATACGGTTCGCTAAGCAAATAGCAACAAACTTCCCAGGTCTTGACCGTCGTCGCTTGAATACGACTACTGCACCGTAAAGTGTATTGGTAACTGAGTTATGCGTTCCAATTGTATCTTTCTCTGTATTCATGATTTTTATTGGCCTTGGCAGGACGAGCGGTATCAGAGGCGGCTCTTCCTCTGACCATGCCAGGTCCATTGTTTCGTCACGCGGAAATATTCCATAAAAACGGTAGTCTGTCGTCCCACGAGGAAAACACAGTAAGAAAGGGCTCTCGGCTTCACAGTGCTGCCACTTGGGAATAGGTAACATTGTTGCATATGGTTTCTTGACGATGATGCTCTTTTGCAGATCCGCTGATACTGGGTTGATGTACCCCGCTTTTGATGCGTATGGTACAGCCCAGTCCCGATACATCTTCACCGGGAAGAATGTTTGAGGCCACAGTAATCGAGTATACTGCTGCATTTCACGAATCCCCTTCCGAAGAAGTGGTATCCATATTCGTGATACGTTGCGTGTTCTTCTGGTGCTTGCAGTTTCGATGTCCCAGCAATCAAGCACACCAAAGAATAAGTGAGGGACCAAAGTTGGCACGATGGGGAGAGTGATTTGCAATCCTGTGTTTGTCAAATTAAAAGGATGCGAGTGGTCTGGGGGTGTATAGTATCTTTGAAGTTGCGGCGAGGTGCTGACGACTACTGTCTGCGAGTGACGGAACTCCACGGGTGAGCGAGGGAGAAAGTCAACGTAATGCAACAGGGAAGCAAAAAAGCTATGATCCGCGTATTTTTGGATGATTTCCCCAAGTAGCCTGGTAAAGGCCTCATAGCCTTCACCATATACCAGTGGCATCGAGATGTCAAAAAGTCCGAGCAAAGAGTAGGCTTGATCCTCTATACGTGTCGTTGAGCGGCGTGATGCCCATGCCATTCTCTGCGCAACGCTGTATCTCCGCAGTGGATGTGCCTTGGAAAGTCTGCCCTTGAGGAGGCACGACCATGGGATGCCTGTGATCTCGGTGATGCAAGGCGCCAACTCTGACTTGGTGGCTATCATGGTCCAGTCGCTAGAGAAGAAAGTAACATTGGGCGGGGCGATCAGCTCCTGCAGAGTCCAACCTCTTGTGAACCATCGTGCATTTCTAAAGGCACTGTCTGGCTTGGTGCATTCATCCAACTTCATAGCGGGGACGTCCTCCAAGTAAACGTAGCAGACAGCAGATCTTCGGTACCACTTGAACATGGAATTAATAGCTTCAGATAGCTCTGCAGAGCTGCTCTTGTCGATACAGTTAGTGTCTACCCAGACATAACTCAACTGGTCTTTGGCAGCCTGAGTGCAAGCCCAGATGATCTTCCGGAATCCCGGCTTGAAGCGGCGGTTCTTACGGTCGGCCCAGTCTTGCAGTGAGACTTCGCCGTCGCCCCAGGTATGCGAGAGGATAGCATACTCAGGAATAGAGACGTCGAAGAATTCTTCGACCTCAAGCGTCGTGGTGTTGATTAGGCGCATGTTGTCTCGTGGATATTTGTAGTGGTGAGATTTGGGTGGTGAGATAAATGTTTAATCCTCAGCAGAAAGATTGGTCCGCTGAACAGCCCGTGTTTATCCTTCCAGTTGGGGGCCTCAGAATTGGACTAATCATCTTTTCAACCTCTTTGATTGGGCACAGCCACTGGGCTTAGATTAGGCTGTGTATTGTAGATCGGTTAGAGCGTGGGGGCCATCATATCCGATTGCCAAGATAATAAATCTAATTCCGTCTTAAGGACATACCGTCTCTGTTTATTCAACAAAGACAACCCTTCTGCTTTAAAATAAACTTCCCTTGTCACTACTATCTCCTCTATCCATATATTTTGTCTGCTGACTATTGTCTGGGAGTGAAGTATCTTCTCAGCTGGAGGAGCTCACGATTGAACGCATACGCGCTCACACACAAGCCACAGCGTTGATTAGTGTAACACCCGCATATCAGGGTAAAGATTGGCCCACCAATGAGTATAGTCTCTGATTCTTCCATTAAGCACTGCGATTTCCTCCTTGAGAAACTGAGTATCGGGGATATAGGAAAGTGGCGAAGGTGCAAGTAGCGCTATAAACTGGGACGCTTGTGCCTTCGTGTTGCTGGCGTGTCGGCGTGGGCAGTGACACTTTCTGCATTATGTCTTAGTTCTGTCGGCCGATCGGCGAGTGAAGGGGATGACTTTTTTTCTAGCAGAGCGGTGAGTGTCTGAAAGTTTCACGGCTTCACCCAGCTAGATATTCAAGGCGGAAACGGAAACTACTGCTTGGGGCGTTATGATGGCTGAGAGGTGTTGCGCCGAAATCTTGGCAGCCTGCTGCTCTTTTCCATTTCCAATTTTGTGGCTGGCTGAACCTAGAAGATTTGGTCAAATGAGGCCATCTACAAATAGCAATCAAACAGCGTACTCAGTAATCAAGAGTAGTAGATATAAATACCAACAGGCACAACAGACTTTTCCCAGAGTTTTAAGTTCTATTACTTTTCTCAATCTCTTGCTCGCACTGCCATCTTTTAAGACAATGGCTTATTACGATGATCCTCTCCCTGCCGACACATCTAGTAACTTAACCCTTGCAGAGACGAAGTAGATCTTGATCAACTGCACATCCTCCAACTTAGACATTATTGATAGTTTGTGGAGCAAGTCCAAGATTGCCACTGTAGATACCGTATGATAGGCCGCCAACTGGGTCATATGCCACAAAATAACATCCATCCTGCCGTGTCTTATCGTATCCAAAGGGATACAACGGACCAAGTGGATTTGATACGTGTCTCAGACAGTCGCCCAGGCTCAGCTAGTCACATATCTACCTAGCCACGGCATAGCTAGCCTAGGTGAGACAGGACTGAAATTATGACGTGAGGCAGTATTTCCACGGGAATACACATCTAACTTAGCACTGTAGTAAGCATAGGATACAGTATTGATCTACTCATCTTCCCCTGACGCTTTTACTCTTCCATCCATGAGAGAGACAACAAAGAACAGGTGATAGGTGCGAATGTCCACCACTTTGCTGACAGAGATCACCATGCGTTCTTTCTTTCTCCACACAGGTTTTACAATTCTAGCGTCAGATTAACGATTTAAATTAATTCGATAGTTTAGGAGACATGAATCTAACTCACACTTTAAACTATATATCTATACATAGTTTTTTCTCCATAGCTAAGAGATGCTAAGTTGTACTCTATTTGTGAGTATGCCTTCTGTGTTAGTAATCCTGGCTAGAAATCATAGTACCTCTCTTGAAGCCTCGCTAGAAGATGCTTATGACTATTGAGACAACTCGAAGATCAAGCCCCTCTCGCTCAAATCGGGATTAAGCATGCTTGGACGCCTCAGTTGTCTAATGAGGCAGCCACGTCGGGGTCGAAGCCGACCCCGTAAAGAATTGTCTCACAACTCATCAATGAAAACGGCGGTGTGATTTGGATTTGGTGTGAGAATCCTACATATTTAAGATGGTATCTTTCCTCCTCCTTAGCACCAGATCATCAAGCTCTTCCTAATTCCATCCTTCTAGATTTTCCTTTTCCAATCAGTGTTTCTCAGGTGTGCCACGAGTTAATTCTTATCAGAAATGGCGGTAAGTGTGCAATTGCCAGCAGGTGAGGGATGCTTATTGCTACTAGATGTATATGATGAGCATAAAGGTGGACAATTACACCAATGTTGAACTCAAACCTATTGGAACAGCATTTTACCCCGGATGCGGTGAGATTCAGCACGAACCAAAGCCTGTCGCCTCCGCCACCTCTGGTACTCCATTTGTGGCGCAAAAGAATGAAAAAGCCGGCGGTCTTTGGGGAGTCGCGGCCTATTCTACCCCGGACCCAGGAGAAATCTTGATTATCTACTTTGCTATACCTGAGGACGGTGGCTCGTATAACAGATGTTGGGTAGGCATTGACTCTTATCCACGTTTCGCCCTCATTCTGCTTGCCTATCTGCTTGAGATATCAGAACTGACGTCTCTAGGTCGGGACCGTCCCTGCTGAAACAACTATCGACCCGGATTTTGTGAAGAGGTGTTATTTCAACCCATTTCAGTCGTTCTCTGAGCAAAAGTTCATTTGGGAATATCGTGTGGAGGGCGGTACCCGTTATGCTTTAATTGTGCGTTTTTGAATCAGCCTGACTTGTAATATCAGATGCTAATTCATTACATTTAGGTCACGCCTACAATCAAGGACCCAAGAGCATGGAACACGTCGCTGAATGTCAAGGTTCAGCTCTTCTATAGCGTGGTTTGATGCTAGATATGACATTCTGGGTAGTAATTGAGAACTGGTTCCGGATCCATAGGCCCAAGGATGTTTTGCCAATGTTGCAGGACTAATGACATGATTACCTGTAGATCGACTATTCAGAATTTTTGCTGTAGTAACTGGTCAGGAATTTTTGTATAGTGTCTAAATAGTGAGATAGATGTGTTATTTGCAGTTGAGACATGTGACTGGAAGCATACATATGCACACGTAAACTCAGTAGATCAACCATTTGACGTAAATAGTCAGAGACTTAGCTAACCGACTTAAACATATGTTTACTAATTACTAGCTACCCAAAAGCGATTGTCTTCTTGAACCGCCGCCAGACCTCTTCTCTTAAAGCATAGTACTCAACCTTTGTTCTTGAAACAGCGTCCCTGTTCTCCACCGCCCGACGGAATAAATACGAGATACAGTCACCTAGCTTTCCCCAACTCAAGCACTTGTAGGCTTCAGGGAACGCAGCAACGTTTGTCTTGGGGTCTGCTGCGAGCTGGAGCAGGGTGCAGCTAACTTCATCAGCCATGCCGAGAAGCTGTCCATATTGGACCTTGGTGAGGGGCAATCCCGCCTCAGCGCGCTGTTGCTGCACTTGATAAGCGTGGAGCACACTCTGCTTATTGTGCGTGGCGAGGAAGAGGCTCACCCTGGGAAAGCCACCAGGAGTGTCGGGCCCGAGGCCTTCGTATCGACGCTGCAGCAAGCCCTCGGCGATACTGTTGTATGAGTTGTCGGTCTGCTGCTTCGTGTTATTGATGAGCTCCCGGGGCTCTGAGTTCATGTAGGCGCCTCGTACTAGCTTGACACCAATTGTGAAATACTCACCCTTAGCATGATGAAGATGATCAAGGAGCGTGGATGGTGTTGACTTTAGGTAGGCCTGGTATGTGTTGTAAACGAGTGCTTGTTGTCGGTTGTATCTGCGCATGAGGCTGATCGCAACGTCGTCGATTGCAGGCTGCACAAATTGCTGTTCGGCGTCAATGAGTATGCTCGCCTTTCGCTCCATAGCCTTCTCACAGACTTCGTTGAGGGCATCCTGCATCTGTTTCGGAAGAGGAGTCTGGTCCATTAATGCTTGCATGACTCCGACGCCAGCCCCGGTGAACCTAGACGTTGTCAGCGCCGATTTTCAAGAGGGTATCAGGCATATACGCACTTCAGTGCCAGGAAATCACGTTCCTCGAGCATGGAAGCGGTCTCCAACACGCCCTGTCGCCATGCTTCAATTCCTTCATCAAAAGCTGGCTCTTGTGCAGGGATGCCCATTTCTTTGACTCCCTTGACCCCGGCACCCACTTCCTGCTTCCCCGAAGCATCAATGACGACTTCTCGAGCATATGTCAATATTACACCCTTAAATCCCATGTTCTTGATATTGGTAATGGTGTTTTTAACTTCTCGCACGTCTTCTCCGGCGCAGAAGTGCCGATATAGGGTGGACTTGAAGAGGGCGTGCAGGACGGGGTTTTTCTCGACGCTGAGAAGAGCTGAGCGAGGTTTGGTGAAGAAGGATAGTATGTCTAGGGAGGGTGTAAGGAGAATTCGGTTGCTGGACACTGTCGCAATGAGGAATGATCTCAGCAGCATCCCCGTTGGCAAGAGGGAATGCGGCGGAGGCGTCGGAGTTGGGGTCGATGTGTTGCCAACATGTCGTCTTTGCGACGTTCTGTTGACTCGGAGAAGAGTGAGTGGCTGATTCGTCAAGGTGCGTGCAAGAGACTCGCGTGCTGGATGCATTGTGTCTACGCACAGTTTTGTCATTTAAGTGGTGATGAACAAGGATTATGGTATTAAAAGTCCAAGTACAAGATTTTGAAGCTGACGCTCTCGGGAGAAAATTCCACTGGCTGTTTGCATGGAAAAAGTGTGTATAGATTGAAATTCTGCTTCAATTAGGGCGCCGTAGGATGTACAGTGGGAGTAGTGGCTGACAATAGCACCAGTCTTGTCTGCCCCTCATATTAGTGCTTATACCCGCAACCCATACTTCTCCCCAATCGGCAACGTGTCACGCGGCCCGTCGGCAATCTGACCAGCTGCACCTCTCCCGGTCTGTCGGTAGCAAGATAGGCTGCCGACAGCATGACCCCGACCCCTAATCCCACCAGAAATATGATGTGGCTGATGCTTGGCTAGCTCGGACCGCATCGAAACATTTCCCCCGCATTAACTCAAAACAGGTGCTTGGCAGGGTACCTATTGCTCGACTCTATCGCGGTAAGTAAATTTGTCACTGATATAATAAAGCTTGTTTGTCAACTGAAGCTGTTAAAAATAATGACACAGCTTCTTTGGGCAGTATGGCATGGCAAAGGTCGCGTCATGTACCTACCAAGATGAAAAGGTCGATCCTGTGGAATATTCAGGGCAAAAAGCCAAAAACGTCGGAGGCTCGGGTAGCTCACTGTCGCCTCGCCAGGAACAAACGTCAGAAAGAATGGCTAAAGCTAAGAGCGGTTGCCAAAGATAATATTTTTTAGAGGAGAGAGTTGGCAATAAAAACTGTGATAAGATATTCTCTGTCGGTCTATGGTAACTTTTCTTACTTTGTCCTACCAAGGAACAAAGTTAGCAAGTCCAGAGCTCCTGTCTGACAATGATTCGCTTCTGAATTAAACCAATACTTTCCCGAAGAGCATCAATTCTAAATTACTACAATGCGTATTTGACTTTCAAGCCTCGTTGGAAGGGTACTCAACGTCGTCAGCCCCAACCAAATCCTCCTTCATACTCCTGATACTCGTAAAGCGGGACAGGAGGTTGGTACTGGTGGCCTTGTCGTTAGTGCCCGATGCACGACCACCTCCAAAAGGCTGGTGGCCAACAACGGCACCACTGCTCTTGCAGTTAACATAGAAATTACCAGCCGACTGTCGGAGGCGCTTTTCTGCCTCAGCTATGGCGCTTCGGTCGCGAGCAAACACGGCGCCAGTCAGTGCGAACTTGGTAGTTTTGTCAATCAACTCCATAGTCTGCTTGTACTCCGCATCGGGGTACACATAGACGGAGAGGATGGGACCAAAAAGCTCATTCTTCATGAGGCTGTGCGACAGATTCTTGGTCTGGAAAATGGTAGGCTGGATGAACCAACCCTTGGACTTATCGGTAGAGCCTCCGGTAAGAAGCTCAACCTCCGGGTCTGCCTCGGCATCCTGAATGACGTTGTGAAGCTTCTTCCACGACTGCTCGTGGATGACAGGGCCAATAAAGTTCTTGAAGTCCTCAGGGGGCCCGACCTGGAGCTTCTCTGTTTCCGCGATCAGCTCTTTCTTGAAGGCGGGCCAGATGGACTCAGGAACATAGAGACGAGATGTAGTAGAGCACTTCTGTCCCTGGTACTCAAAAGCTCCACGGATGGTGTTGACAACGGCATTTCGGATATCAGCACTCTTGTGAATCAAGTGAAAGTTCTTTCCACCAGTTTCGCCGACAACACGAGGGTAGCTCTCATAGAGACCCGACCGGATTCCATCGCCAATCTTGCCGTAGAGGTCACGGAAGACGTCAGTAGAGCCGGTGAAGTGAAGAGCAGCAAACTTGGGGTGTTCGAGAACAGCCTTTGTGACCTTCTCGGCGTCGCCGGGGAGAAACTGGATGACACCATCTGGAAGACCGGCTTCCTCCAGTATTCTCTGGAGTACATACCCAGAATAGACAGCGCTGTCAGAGGGTTTCCAAATAACGACGTTACCCATGATGGCAGGCGCAGCAGTCAGATTGGCGCCAATGGCTGTGAAGTTGAAGGGGCTGATCGCATAAACGAAGCCTTCGAGGGGGCGGTACTCCATCTTACTGGGAAAGTTTCATTAGTACCCTTCGTGTGTAGTGGAGGTTATTTCGGTGTGCCACTTACTTCCAGACTCCGGCATCGTTCATGGTGTTCTGCTGCTTATACAGTTCAGCGGCATAGTGCACGTTGAATCTCATTCCACGGGTTAGCTATTATTTCCATATCACACTGGCTATCGAGAAGGGCAATAAGCAGTACCTATAGAAATCACAACTCTCGGCAGCAGAGTCAATCTCAGCCTGCCAGATGTTCTTGCCCTGGCCGAGCATGGTGGCGGCCATGATCTCATAGCGGTACTTTCCAGCGATCAGCTCAGCTGCCCGGAGGAAGACAGCCGCCCGGTTCTCGAAAGAAGTGTTGGCCCAAGTCTCCTTTGCAAGCAATGCCTTCTCAATCGCTTCTGAGACCTGCTCGGGGGTCGCTGTGGCATATTCGGCGAGGGTAGTGGCATAGGCAGAGGGAATGGGCTGGGATCCGGTGACTTTGGAGGAGACCTGGACGTGAAGGAGTTAGTCAAGTGAACTTTCCCGTAGCAATTTATCGGATAGAGAGAAAAACGTACCATCTGGCCATTAATCTTCAAGGGCACCTGTATCGGGAGACGCTGCTTGAGGCTGTCAAGAGCTTCCTGCAACTTCTGGCGCTCAGGGGAACCCTTTGCGTAGGTGGGCTATAAACGTGTTAGTTTGGCTGATCACCTCCAGTTGAACCAGATGCGGTGCGAAGCAGTGAAACATACGTTGGGCTCATTTCGAATTGGGGGGACCCTGAAAGTTCCCAAGCAGCGACTGGTGAGCTGCTAGGAACTTGAGAGCGAATAGCCTGGCGAACGTTCAACATCATGCGCAAAGGCATCGTTGTAGACTGGAAAAGTATGTGTCTCGAAGACGAAAGGAGTCAAAATAAAGATCAATTGAAGAACGACTTAAAAAGAATGCCAGCTAAGAAGATGGTCGAAGCAAAAAAACCCAGCAATCGTTTACAAGGTCCGCCATCCGCTTCCGTCAGCAGCCCGGAGAACACGGCCGTAATACCTGACACAAGCTGGCAAACGCGTGAGAGAATCCGCCTACCATCAAGTTAAAACTGAATGCCTTCTCGGTTTGGATCCCCGAAACGTGAAAATGGCGGGGTTGCAAGCCTGTTCGCCTCTTGAAGATGTAGCCTATCCCGGCAAACTGCCGATGAAGCCCACGGCAGATAGCCGATGTCTTCTCTGTGTCCTGCTCCCGACAGTTTCTGTCTTCACCGCGCGCCCTATCCATGTCAACAGGCATGCCGAATATGGCGCTCCCTAGAATGACCTCCACTTGTTACCGATTTTGTCGGTGTGGACTGCGCTCTCAAGTTGTTATCAGGCACTGTGTACAAGACTTGGGTCCGGAACCCAACCCAACCTTGCAAACAACAGACATACGATAACCATGGCAGACACAGTGAAGGATGTTATCTCGGGCGCGATGGGGGGTGTTGCCCAGGTTTTGATTGGTGATTATTCCAAAATTGTCATGAACTGAAGCAGATGCTTATTCATTATGGATGAACAGGGCAGCCGTTTGGTAAGATAATCCTCGTATAATTATTACAGAACCCCCTTTCCAACAACGCTCGTAGATATTGTCAAGATACGACTTCAAGCATACGGCGGTAACGCATTAGATGTTACTCAAAAGATCTGGAGTGTAGAGGGACCACGATCTTTCTACAAGGTTAGAAAGAAGCTTATTAACTTGTGTTTGGTGCATAGTTGCTAACTGAACACTTACCAAGGGCACTTTACCACCGCTCCTCGGAGTCGGTGCCTGCGTTAGACAAACCATCCCGCACATGTTTTAAGAACTTATTATTGATGATCTATTAGGTCAGCATTCAATTTGGCGCCTTTCATTTCTTCCGGCAGCAGTTTGAAAACTTGAACAAAGAAAAACATGCTAATGACGGCTCTTTATCTCTCGGTCAGGTCTACCTAGCCGGTGGATTAGCCGGTGTCACAAACAGTGTCATATCTGGCCCTATCGAGCACATGAGAATCCGGCTTCAGACCCAACCGCATGGCGACAAAAAGCTTTACTCTGGAGCACTTGACTGCTTTAGAAAGGTCTGGAAACACCAGGCCATCTCGAGCATTTACCGCGGCCAGGTCATCACAATTCTTCGCGAGTTCCACGGCTACGGCGTCTGGTTCGCAGCTTACGAAGGCCTCATCCAATATGTCGCAAACATAGAGGGGAAGAGACGAAGCGAGATTGAGAGCTGGAAGTTTGCCGTATGCGGCGGTCTTGCTGGCGAGTTGCTTTGGCTTCTGAGTCACCCCCTTGATGTCATCAAGAGTAAGATGCAGAGCGATGGCTTTGGCAATGACCAAAAGTACAAGACCATGCGAGAGGCTATCCGACAGACTTGGCGAACAGGTGGTGTGTCTGGGTTGTTCGAGGGTATTGGTCCTGCACTACTACGAGCTATGCCAGTTTCGGCGGGAACATTCGCGACGTGAGTTTTTCATTTGTCTTGCTTCACAATTCAGGCAGGGAAAAGTTAACTCCCGTTCAGTGTCGAGGTTGTTCGTAAGATGCTGTCGAGTGGAGATGAAACACCCTAGATGCGAGAAGTCTAACTATGACCTCGGTTGGTCTGATAATATTAATCCTGGGTATATAGTGGAATCAGAAATAAACTAGTCTGTTACTATTAATCATCGCCGCCATATTCTCACGTTCTTGTTCCTTTCGTTTCAAATAATGGTCTGTTTATCGAATGGAGATCTGATCTTCTCTGCTGCGCCGCTTACTTAATAACTTCTTCCAAATAGCGTCCATTTCTGCGCCAACTTCTCACACTCCGGGTTCAAGCACTTCTGTCCCTTTTCAATCTCACCAGGTTGCTCAAGTGGAATACAGAGACTCTTCATTCCCATTGAAGCAGTTCCCAGGTCGCCCGCGTCATCCTCCTTGGTGGTCAACTGCTTGATGCGATCTTCGCATTTACCATCCAGACAGAAGGGGATCAGGAGGACATTTTTGCTGTCTAACGCAGGAATGACCTCATCCCATTTGGTAATGATTTTACGGTGCTGGCTATATGCTAGACTCGCATTGTCGTACATGTCCTTCTGGATCTGATCGAGCAGCTTGGTCGCCTCTGGGGCAAGTTCGGAAATACGTATTGTTCCCTTGTCGTTGTTGTGCCTGATGGCGTAGCTGACGACATCTTTGCTTGCGTCTTTTGGTCCAAATTCTATTCTCAGGGGAACGCCCTTCATCTCCCAGTCGTTGAACTTCCACGCCGGGGTGTATCCCTCGCGTGTATCAACATCGACGCGAATACCCGCCTTCCTCAACGTCTTGCGCATGTCATACAACTGGTCAAGCAGACGATCCTTGTCTTCGGTTGAAGTTTTCTTGTTAATACCCACGGGGATCATGACTACCTGGGTCTGAGCCACGCGAGGCGGTAATACCAGACCCTTATTGTCACCATGGATCATAACCATAACGCCGATAACTCGAGTAGAAAAGGCCCAAGAGTTCTGCCAGGCGTAAATGCGTCCCGAGCCGGCTGGGTCTTCGACAGAAATGTCAAACATCTTGCTAAAGTTTTGACCCAGACAATGCGAGGTAGCTCCCTGGATGCCTCTTCCATTGGAGGGAATATAGCCTTCTAGAGTCATCGTGTAATATCCTCCCGCAAATCGTTCATTTTCCGTTTTTC
Source organism: Fusarium beomiforme (assembly GCA_002980475.2). NCBI lineage: Eukaryota > Fungi > Ascomycota > Sordariomycetes > Hypocreales > Nectriaceae > Fusarium > Fusarium beomiforme. The sequence goes on along the minus strand of PVQB02000519.1, from coordinate 33,250 downwards.
GACCACGGACGACAGGGACCGCCAGAATGTCTTCGTAGAGCTTTGCATATAACTCCAAGATCTCGAGAACCTCGATACCCGCTTGCTCTTCTGTTAGGTGAGCTGTATGGCCTTCTTGCCAGAGAAATTCGCGAGTTCGTAAGAAGGGCGTCGTTTGTTTTGTTTCCCAGCGCACAACGGAATTCCACTGGTTCAGCCGCAATGGAAGATCGCGGTGGCTTCTGATCCATTTGCTGAAATAGGGATACATAATCGCCTCGGAGGTCGGCCGAATAGCCACCGGGACTTCTAGGTTCTTTTCGCCCCTAAGAAATGTTAACATGCATTAATACATTCGTTTGCTGACGTACGCTCTTGTCACCCATGCCAGTTCTGGTGCAAAGCCTTCAATATGGTCCTGTTCCTTTGCCAGTGACTTTGCTGACAGAAAGAGAGGAAATGCTGCTTCACCAATGTCCATTTCATCGAGATGGCTCTGGAACCATTTACGCAGCTCGCTCCAGATGAACATAGTCAATGGGCGAAGAACAAAAAGTCCAGCAATTTCCGAATAATACTCGACCATTCCGGCCTTGACTACCACCTCTTGGTACCATAGCGGAAAGTTTTCCTCTTTCGTGGCCGTGATGCCAATGATCTCGCCAGACTTTTGGTTTACGGCTAGAGACGCCTAGGACGATTAGAGGTGTTGGTTAGCGGTAGCAGGGGGAGGAGAGCTGACTACTGACCATTATTGCTGGTTTGGGGCAGGCCAAGTTGATTCAATACGCCTGTTAAACACAGATCAAAGAAAGAAGATTTATTTAACAGCATCTTAAAAGCAATCTTGCTGACAGTTGAACCCAGAAACCTTCGGTTTCATAGTCCGTTATGATCTGCAATCCAGCCGTCCGCTAGTTCGGTATTGTTTGTCGGTACGGCTGCCGGCAAAGAGTCTGGGATGCAATCGGCTATCTGTCGCTCTCTCGGTAATACGCACCCGAATCATGAATGCAGCACCATGTCGCAATTCGTGCACCTCTCGTAAAGAAAGCCCGGATTTGTTACCGTTGACTGTGACAACCTTTTCTAGTTACTCTTATCAGCCCTATTTGCATCGCCGGATCTTCATCCCAAATCATCTAGACATCTCTCACTTGATCCCCTGCGAAGTCAACCTCTTCTACAGATATCATGAGCGATAAGGACGTTTGTGTGGCCTTTATCGGATGCGGTAATGATAATCTGAGTTATGTCATTAATTCAGGTAATTGTTGACAAGCATAGGCAACATGGGCAGTGCCTTGGCCAAGGGCCTGCTAGACGCTTCCGATGTGGATTCCCCCAACCATAGTCCAGTAAAACTGCGATTCATCATGAGCACCAATACCGAAGATTCAAGCAGATTGTTACAGGAAAAGTTCAAGTCATATTCTTCACGTGTAGAATATCTCTATACCAACAACATCAAGGCTATGAGGGAAGCCGATGTTGTCATCCTAGGCTTCAAGCCATACATGGCGCAAGAGATTCTTGGAGATTCGGGTGTCAGAGAAGCCATTGAGGGAAAGCTCGTGATCAGCATGTTAGCTGGAGTACAGGCTTTACGGATCCAAGAGATTATTTGGGGTGATTCAACCTCAACCAAGACGCTACCATACGTTGCTAGGGCGATTCCCAGTGTCGCAGCCCAGTACTGCCAAAGCATGACGATTCTCGAACAAACAGAGCCGCCTTTATCCCCTGAGCATTCGAAAATGCTAGAAACATTATTCCAACTTGTCGGCTACATCAAATACTTGCCAACCAAGCTGGTTAATCTTGGAACAGTCTTGACGACAGGCTCTCTGGCTACGCTCTCTGTTGCTTTGGAGGGCTTTTTGGATGGCGCCGTCGTCGAGGGTCTTAAACGTAAGGAAGCTTTGGAATTGGTGGCCCATGGTGTCACAGGTCTGTCTGCGATGCTTGAGAATGGCGCGCACCCAAGCCTTATGAGGGAGGAGATCTCCTCTCCGCGGGGTTGCACTATCCAGACGCTGATGACGGTTGAGCGCGGCTGCACCCGTGCAACGTTTGCGCAAGCTCTGATAGATGGCACACAGCACTTGGATAAAACGGCCGCTAGAAATTAGAAGAGATAATTACAGCTTATAGAATAGACAGAAAATTTGTAATTATATCATTTGTAGACACTGTTACTCTGCTGATACACTCTTCCAATCTCACTACACTAACCTCGTATGACGGACGGCTTGAGGAGTGAATATGGCTCAGAAATGACCCTCAGATTTCGGGGGCTGCTGCTACCAAGCCCGCCTTAGACAAGGCCCGATAGGCAAGATCCGTTGTACCCGGCAGCCCGATCCGACCCTTTTGGCACTAGAGCCATCGGGTTTCTCACCGTCGGCGAGCTGCGTCAAGAAGCCTAGCGATCCCGCTTCTCGGGTGTCAACAAGCCGAGAATCTAAAAATTGATTGAAAGGAAATAGGTTTTTAGCATGATTTGTAATTAAATTATCCTTACGTCAAACGTCATTCCCCATGGCCAATCTAATTACTGAGTACTGATTTATATAAAAAGCCCCTTCAGAACCCCCTGCTTGCTATCCATAATCGCCGTCCTGACGAAGCAACGCCTACATTCAGTAACAAGTAATAATGACGGCTATCACAAATCCAACACAACCAAATGACAGCTTTTTCGGAAGAGCTGAATACTACGCTCCCGACCCCATCTTTGCTTTGACCGAAGCGTATCATAAAGACCCGTCACCAAATAAAGTCAACTTGGGCCAGGGGGCATACCGAGACGAATACGGCTTGCCGCTCGTTCTACCCTGCGTGGAGAAGGCTCTGGGACTTCTCAATGAGAGAGAGTTAGACCACGAGTATCTCCCAATATTGGGGTTAACAGGGTTTCGAGAACGCGTTGCTGAGCTAGTCATCGGCAAGGACATTTTAGAATCCAAGAAGGAGCGTGTAGGTCCTAGAATTATGATTAATCTCTCATCTGCTTGTTCTTTCATTTGTTCTAACGGTCAATTAGGTGGCGAGCTGCCAAACTCTCTCTGGAACCGGTTCACTTCACTTGCTTGGCAAGCTAATTGCCCACTGTCAAACACGAAAGCCCAAGATCTTGATTCCCCAGCCAACATGGTCTAACCACAATCATATCTATGGATCGCTAGGCTTCGAATGTATACCCTTTCGATACTACGACCCATACACCAAGTCGCTAGACTTTGAGGCGTATATGATAGCTTTGAACGAGGCAGAGCCAGGTACAGTCGTCATTCTACATGCTTGCGCTCACAACCCTACTGGCTGTGATCCTTCACAGGATCAATGGAAACAGATTGGCCAAGTTGTTAAGGAACGGAAATTGTTTCCTGCATTTGATGCTGCATATCTTGGATTTAATTCTGGCTCCTTTGACCTAGATGTCTTTCCTATAAGGCACTTCGTCAACGAACTTGAATTAGAAGCAGCTATCTGCGTTTCTTTTGCCAAGAACATGGGCCTTTATGGTACATTGACTCCAATCTATATGACCTATTCCTCTACTGACTTCAATAGGCGAACGTGTCGGATGCCTGGTTCTCCATACATCTAGCTCTGAGGCAGCCACCAATTCAACATCTGTGCTGGAGCGACTACAACGAGGCGAAATCTCGAACCCACCGGCTTACGGTGCAAAGATCGTTGAAACTGTACTGAGCAATCCAGAGCTCACTAATACCTGGTATGAAGATATGGCAAATATGAGCAACCGAATCTCGTCCATGAGAAACTGTTTATATAATTCTCTCCTTGATCATGGTAAGAAGCTTCGTTTCACTGCCACATACACTCATACTGATATGGCATATGCAGCAACTCCAGGCCTTTGGAAACATCTGATTCGGCAATCGGGAATGTTTGGCTTCCTTGGCCTGTCCCCAAATGTTGTCAAAGAGTTGCGAGGTATGATTAACAAACATCTCGACCCAACTTATCTAAATAGTTACTGACACGGCAAAAGAAACGTACCATATCTACATGGCTGATAACTCCCGAATTTCTCTGTCTGGCCTCAATGAAAGCAATGTTGAATATGTGGCTGCATCTATTGCTGCATGCGTTCGAAGAGAAGTACAGTACTGACCAGCCAATGGTCTTATTTCTTTGGCGAGACTGATCATAGCATATGCATGTCTTGTGTATGATATATGACTATATGGCATGCAATGGAGTTACTACGTCTATCGCCGGTCAGATAAAGTAGTATCACGACGGCGACATTGACAGGTCGATGCACAATCGCTTTCAGAAAGGCAAGGAGCCGATATTTTAAGATTGAACGAGATTGTCGCCAAATAATGGGTATTACCTAACAGCTTTAGTCCCCCCATAGCCAGTTTTTCATAGCACTCATTTCAAAACCTTGAATTCAGAGGACTTGTTGTCCCCTATTCATACCTCACTATCCATGAATCTGTTCGACTGCAGGTTAGGAAGGAAATGCTGGAAAGTCTAGCTCATCCAGCCCAGTCAGGCCCATGAAGAAATTCTGGTCATCATGATACAGTGTCGAAAGATGGTCATTTCCCGCTAGGTCCGACCTTGACGCCGCATTAGACAATAATATAGATGGCCTCTCTGCAGAAGAAGCCTCAACCGCTGACTGTATCCCTCCATCCCAGGTCTCTCCGAGGGTTATTGAGACTGGCCATAACGATGGCGTTCCTTCTGCTGGTACATTTCCGGAAGATGTTTCAGCTCCTGGCACCGAGTCTCCATGATCCAACGGCCTCTCCTGCGCCGCAAACCACTCAGCCCAGTCTTTGTACGCTGACGGCGCCGTTGTCTCTTCACGTTCTTGCGTATCAGTGAAAGTTCCAGACTGGCGGAGGTTTCGAGCCGCTGTGTCAGAAACGGTCTGCAGTGTTTCCACGAATTTGACACCCACTGTTGCTGCTTGGTTTCCGTTCGCCATCTGTCGTAGACAGCTGAGACCAAAGTTTACCCTTGTATCATAGGTCGAGTCGCGCTCGAGGATCCCTGCAATAAGGGTGATAATAGTTGCAATACTGCAACCTTGGAAATCGGTGAAAGAAAATCGAGTATAGTTCCCAGATTGGACAAGCTTCTCGAATAACTGCAGCAGTCTTTTGGCCGCTTTAGTACAGGACGCGGACAGATTCTCGGTGGTCTGATCGATCGCATGGGGTTGGGTCCCTTGGCTTAGGTGATATTGAAGATTTGTCCTTACTCGCGTAATTAGTGAGGGCTTGCCAATGACGATCCAAGCATAGTAATAATTTAGGTAGAGATGGAAGATTGCTCGGAATCTCGAATCTCGTGGGTCAGTATCTTCCAAATCAAATTCTTCTGGCAAAGAACTTTTCCAGCTCCTTAGTTCAGCTTCGACTTTATTCAAATCAGCTGGTACTGAGGAGCTTGTGGTTGAATCTGAGAAGCCATCGAGGATCAAGATTAGGCGTGCATATGCTATCTGAAGCTGAATATTGTCAAATTTCTGATTTCTGTCGACAGAAGGCAGAGGGGATGGTAAGGATATTTCAATGATGGTAGGGTGGACCGATCGGGGACGATTCAGCTTTATAGTTGTGCAACTGGACAGTCGTCAGAAAAGATGGTGATTGATGGTCATACCCTGTGAGTTTACTGACCGCTCTAGTGAGTATATTGACCACCAAAGTCGACACCGAATCTCCTTCTCCCTATCATCGACCGTCTCATTATCCGGGACTTGGTGTAGGTCAAAAGCCAACGCCTTTCGCAACGCTAGACCCATATATACGTAGGAAGAACCAGCCGCATTCAGAGGCATGAGATAGACCCCGAGAAGAAAACGTGCTTGGATGGCTCTCAAATCAGATCTTTCAATCACATCAGGCATCAAAAGTTTGGCTTGTCTGAAAAAGACTCGGCCAAGATCACTATCATCGCCGTGAGGCAATGGGGAGTCAATTGGTCTCTCCAGAGGTGTCCAACTACTCCCCAGAGCAAATATCCCCAGAAGAAGGCAGATAAAGCTTGGATCGGTTCGAAGTGGCGATGAGCTGTTGGTATAGAACTGGGCAATCTCATCTATAATTTGGGCTTGGTCGAAATAGAAAAAAATGTCAACACCATGTCTGATGCATACTGATACCAAGAATTCGGCTACAGGTCGTGGAGGGAAAGAATCAACGACAGATTTCAAGCGGGCATATTCGCTGTCCGAAAGACGGTTGGGATAGGCGTTTTGCTAAAGATGTCAGCATGTTGATAGATATGCAAACACACACACACAAACCGCTTGCGTAACGACCACTTCCTGTTCTCCAGTATTGGCTACAGAGTCTACGAAGAAAGCTTCTTTCAATCTGGAAATAAAGCGAGGCCATAGTATACTTTCAGTCGGGTCTGGATGGGTTAGCAGAGGTCTCCATGCACAGACGAGCATCTGACATACGATTATCAATGGTGATGTTTTCCTCAGGCCTGTTTAGGACTTGATTTGGAAGTGCAACATGTCGAGGCGTTGAACTCTCGCTATCTGACGAAGGAAGCCTCTCCCTGCATGTGTCAATAAGCCTGAAGTGAGGCGACAACAGGAAGCACATACTTTTCGAAATGGCAGGTGAGGTTGTTGGCCTGACATCTCTGGCATGACCCCGGACGTGTTTCGATACACTTGCTTTTTCTGGCTTTACAGCGATCGCAACTGGTACAAAGAGCAGTCAGCACACCTTTATGCTTAGGGTGATGAAGGTGCCTACGCTCTGGCTGCGCGCTTCCGATTAGTGTCTGCAACGCGACGTCGCCGGCGGTGGCGATCTTGAGGCTGCTGGTCCATGCGGTGATAGCAGAGCTCGTGGGTAAGTGGAAATTAAATCCCTGGCCAGAAGCGGACGAGTTAATCTGCTTGCGATACAACTGTATGAGGCGGAGCGTGGAGTTGGTTTGGTGCTGTTTCCTCGCTGCAAAGGCTCTAGCTGGTGGCTTAAGTTTGACTAAGCACGTCCACCAATAGCCGGATAAATGATATCCGTGATCCCGATGTGACAGATATATCGCGAAGTGAATGACGACATCGAGAACGAGACCTTTGAAAAGACAGCCAAAAAGGAAGCATTATACTTGAGACCTATCCCATGCAGTGTCTCGATGACTCCAGAGGTCAGGATATGATTGCGGGAGGGAGAAGAGAGAGAATCCACCAGAGGGCCACAAGAACCTTGAGTCCAACATGGTCAACGACCTGGCTAAGTCACCACGATTTATCCCAAGAATTTACAGGACAACAAGTTCTCAAATAAAAAAACAAAAAGTTGCATATGGACCATCTCCAGAAAACTACTGCCACGTCTGTAGCGAATATAGACTACGTTGGTCCAGCTTGGGATTTCGAATATTGCGGATGTTTTTGATGCTAAATTTACCGATGAGGCTGAAGATGTATTTACACATGTGAATTACGGAAAAGGAATCGGAATTTGTTCTAAATTCTGTACCCTTTTCCTAGTCTAGCTCGAGTGTGCCAATGGTACACGTTCGTTCTTGGGACTATCCACCAACGAGACAGCTATAGCTTTACCAATTCAGTTACTTAGTGACTTTTCTAACTTCACAAGCGATTCCAGTGCACCGATATTTCCTGCACTTAACTTTCGGACATCCACGCTTGGCAGTGGGTTCCTAACTCTTCCACTACCATAACCAAACCACTTCTCGCAAGCCGTTTTTACTCCTGAGATACCAAACTTGAGAAGATCCCAATCAGCCTTGGACAGCTCAGCTTGTATCGCCTTTGCTTTTTCAAGCTCACCACTGGCGTAGAGTCGAATGACCTCGACATGAACTCGGGGCACTACGTTTGCCAATGCTGAGATGACGCCGCTGGAGCCGGCAATAAGCCCAGGTAGCATGAAATCAGCCTTTCCAGCGAAAGTCGCGAATCTTTCTTGGTCGATTGACGCCGAAACACGTTGTAGCTTGCCTAAGTTACCGCATGTAAGCTTTACACCCACGATATTTGATGATTCGTTGGCGAGCTCGAGAATAAGGTCCGAGTCGACATCGATACCGCTAGTGACTCCGGGAAAGTTGTATATGAGTACAGGGAGGGGAGATTTAGAAGCAACCTGATGAAGTTAATGTATGCAATGCCAGTTAGTGGAAGGGACTCTTACTCCGAGATAAAAGGCTTTGATGACCTGTTTGTTCATGGCAGCACTCCAGTAACTTGGAGGCAGCACAAGAGCAAAGTCGGCACCCGCATCACAAGCAGCTTGGACACGATGGATAGTTTTCAGTACGCTGTTTGCGCTGCATCCGGCGATGATCACAGCATTGCTGTTTGATCTGGATACCAAGGCTCGGACGTGTCGAATAACTTGAGATCGTTCATTTGATAACAGATGAGTCGCTTCTCCGTTGCTGCCGTGAATCACGAGTCCTTTCACACCCGCCTCAAGCAGTCTGCTAACATGTTGTGTTATAGAGTCATAATCGATACTTTCATCGTCGTGAAAGAAGGTAACAACGGGGGCATAAACTCCAAAGGGTGGTGATCTTGTTGCAATGGCCATTATAGTTTTTTCAGTTACAAATTATCTTCGTATACAGGGTTGAATTACGGTTGAATTACGGTTCTTAAGGCATAGTTAAATTTAAATCATTCTATTTATCAACATATTCAACAACGGCTCTCTGCCATTTTCGGCAATTCCCGTCGGGTCGGGATCTTGACTTCTCCCTCTAGTCGGATATGTGCATTTGGATTTTTTTCCCCTACCGGCACTTTGACCCACTCGGCTAGGGCCCGAGCCCAGGTAGCAATTACTCGCCACAGAATGACAATGACTCAACACGCCTTATTGACCCGACACTTCGGCTTAAAAGTCCGGACGTGGGCATAGCCAGGGCGTTAATCTCTACCTCTACCTCTAAAACTCGAGCAGCCAAGGCCAGCAAGGTCGGAATATTTTGCCGTGTAGTGGTAATCATAACGAAAAGCCTTGCGGAGAAATGATCCGAGTTATGTCTAAACATTTGGTCTTTGGGTTCAATTATTAGTAAAAGGTCAGCTGAGGTAGGAACTGACTTGGTAACTGGTATTGCTTGAGGTTTAAGGCAATCCGCGATCGGTAGGAATAGGCAAAAGAGAAGTACAGCTCACTAGAAAATATCGATATCGAAGCTAGTAACAGAATGCATCACCTTAGTAATACGGTTTGAGGAGATTCCTCGAAGCATTTAAGCCAAGTGTAATGCAAACTCCTCGAAAATATATTAATAAACAGAGGATGAATAGCTAGAGAAACGCAGGCATCTACTGCCCACACTGGTCAGAGCTATAAGACCCTAAGTTGGGAAAAGCCCCAGCAACTGAACAGAGGCTCTCAGATGCAGACGTGTTCACAAAGCTCAGGATCATGATTTAGCAAGTAACTCATATGCAAAATTCCATTTGAAGCCATCAGAATGCACCTGGACCTGGAAAACAGTCTACTGCATGCGATCGTCAAGTTCATGGCCTAGCCAATTCCAGGCTCATGCAGCAGTATTTTTGCATCAGTGGTTACGTCGCGGAAGCTCCTCGCCTAGCAAAGGTCGTTCCAGGATTGGCCTCAGCAGCGTCTGTTACGTCTTTTCCTCTCACGCATCTTCGTCGCTGTAGGTAATTGTATGATGCGCTACGCAGAGACCCAAGAGATATCACTTTTCAGGAAGTGGTCAATGCCTCTAGGCTTCATGTCCTGGGGTGTAGCCCAATCATGAAGCCGAAGAATGTTTACTGTATTGGCTTACACGTGTGAAGAGGGTTACAACAAATTAATACTTATTGTCCACTGAAATTAAATCGTAATATATAAACATGTTTCCTTAATTTTACTTTCCTACTTTAACGATATGCTGGTAGAAAAAATGTTCCAAGTTAATCGCTTTATATCACTGAATTTAGTGAAGGGAAGACTCAGTAGGACTCCGTGGAGATGCCTCAACTGGTGCGGAGAAATAAGGCCTCCCCGCGGAGATGCCAAATTCTGTTCCTGACATTATCACTCACACAATGCCATGACAGCTCGTTCTGATCCGATGTAAAACCATCAGACTTTAACATGACGAGGTCCTCGAAAGCCGCTGATTTGAATTGACTCATCGGGCCGTTGTCCAGTCGAGTCGCTGTCTAAAGTGTACGCCAGCATGGCTGTACCTCTCACTAAGTCATCTGATCGAAAAGGCAATATCGGTAAGAGACAACAGTTATGCTGGTCTGGTTACTAAGCTGTTACAAGTCTCTCCGGGAATAAAATTGGACGTCTTGATATGGTGATATCCGTAGCTAGTGCTGTTGGTTCCGCGATGACAGCTTCCTCACCCATGTAGGACAAGACTTTGGAATTCCCATCGAGTTTAGTCACTGAGAAAGGACGCTCATAGCAGAATTAAATAACTCAATAATCTAAATTGGTCTCATAAGTACTCTATATCAAAGAAATATGTAGGTGTAATGTCTATCATTCCACTTTTAGGGTCCTATTTCGCCAGAACGCTGGCCGGCATTGAAACAGGCGCCGATTCAACCCTGCTCTCTTCATCGCTGACAATGCTCTTTCGCTTATTAGCAAGGAACAGCATGTCCATGCGAGATTGCATGACTGGACCCTGGTATTCGACGCCATCAACCTTGACAGGACCATCGTTCAGGTACATATACCAATAGTACACGCCGACAAATATGCCACCTCCAATGATGTTACCAATGGTAGCTGGTACCATTCCTTTCCAGATGTACAGCCCAACGGTAAGGTCGGTTGTCTCCAGCCAGATGGCAAGAGACATGTAGAACATGTTGGCGACAACGTGCTCGAGGCCGAGGACTACGAAAGCGAAGATGGGCCACCACATTCCGATAACCTTTGAAGCGAGGTCTTTGGCCTGAATACCGAGGAAGACAGCGAGGCATACGAGCCAGTTGCAGCCGATAGCCTTAAGGAATATTTGGTGAAATTGAGGCGATACTTGTTTCTTTCTGGCGAAAGACATGGCGACTTCCTTGTAAGGTGATGCATCAAAAACACCGCCATCTACGAAGAGTATTAATTGTGACCTTACCAACTAGTAGGTTCAATGACTTACATCCCATGATAATAGACATGACAAATAGCGATCCTGCAAGATTGCCGAAATAGCAAAGGAACCAATGCAGTAGCATCTTCCGGATTGAAAGTCGACCTTGAAGCACAGCCGTCAAAGTAAACTAAACCACCGTCAGCCTCAATGCGACCCATAAAGCATCAGAAAGGCTTACCATAGTGGTTGCAGTGAACAGATCAGCGCCCGTAAGCACAACAAGGACTAAGCCAAGAGGAAAAACACCGGCGCCAAAAAGCTTGACCAAACCAGGTGCATTTTCAGAGTACCAGGGTGCTGTCATGGCACATAGTGAGACGCCACAGCCAAATCCAAGAAGACACCCTGCGGATACAGCCGAGAGAAACACCTTATCGGGGCGCATGTTGCCTCTCTTGACGCCAGAACGGGATACAAGCTCGATGGTTTCTTGGGGCGTGTAGGCCGCCAGGTTAGAGATGCTAACCACCAGAGGGTTGCTCATGATGAACTGATGTATCTAAGAAGATGTTATTGCAGTATATAGTGAAGAGCTCGGGGTGATGATTGGTAGAAGATGAGGGATCTCGGGGCTTTTATGTAGAGTTGATAGCTTTTAATGCAATCTTATCGCAGACTCAAGTCCGTCAAAGAACCTACCTGTAAATATCAGCATGAGACCATATATGATCGGAATGGTGACGTGATTTCTTTGTGCTATGCAAATCCACCCTAGAGGGAAAAATCGCTCCTAGTCCCGGCGATCTCGGCCACGCTCTCCACCGCCATCGCATGTTGGGAATAAAGGTCCTGTTCCTCTAATACCATTGAGTTATCGGCAGCGGGTTTGGCTTGTAATAAGATTACAGCTGTATAGTGCACCCAGTCCTTACAGGCCACAATGGCTCCAAATGTTACATCGTATACTTTTCTTTGACTGCTTACAATCCTTTTTTTCTTCTAAAATATCCAGTAAGATATCTCTAAACTGCTTCCGCTGTGGCAAAAACACCTATTCTATCGCGGAGTTTAACATTTGGAGCCCTTGTGGCCTGTAACTATCCGGTCCTATCATGCGGCAGTAACATCCGCTTTTTGCTTTTTCTCTTTTTCTCATTCATGGCCTGATTTTGTGGATAGTTTGCTAGTCTCATGGCCCCTGTAAAGTACCGACCGATGGGCTGGAATGGGGGGGCAGAGCCGTAGACCCACCACTCCTCCATTTAGAACTTAATCTTTAGGCACCGCTGCGGCGGGCCCCGGTCATCGGCTCGGGATTTCTCACATTGGGGGAAAAAGGGCAGAAATGATGAAACGATTTCTGTTCACCTTTGGCTGACCGGTTGGACAGGGTTGTTTGGTAGCACGTATCGTAAATTTAAGCATTTTCATCACCAAATTTCGCGACAGCAATCACCAGCCCCACTAAACATTTCGCATTCCTTCCAGGATCTAGCAAGCCTGTAAGAAATATCAGTCTGTCAAAGCTGTTATTCGTGCATATAAATGCCGCCCGCACCGCAAATTCCTATATGTAGTTGAACCGTGTGACTGAGGCCGCGATCAATGCCAAGATTTTGATGCTTGCGGCTTAATCGTCTCGCTGTTTCAACGTTTTGCGGGCCGCAGAAGCCGCCTACCAGAAGACCGCTAGAAGAAATGTGGAGCTGGCAGCTATTAGATAAGGCGGGTTAAGTACAGTATCTCGGAAAATGGCAGAGGCACTGGATAACGCTGTCATATGGAATAACTTAACTTCGTAGGATTAACGCGTCATCCAGTGTATTCAGGCATAATGGCAACTCATACAAAATAGACTACCTGTATTTTCTTATCAGCAACTTATTTATTGTACACTTCATTAACTACATATTGAGCATTGAGCATTAAGCATATTGTAGAGCCTTTCTGAGAGCATCTTTGAACTAATCCTGCCTTTTCTGCTGGTGCCATCCTCTTGAGATTCTATTATCAACATCTCTGTTCTGATTATGCGCACAAAAGTACGAACAAAGGTGTTAGATCTCTGGTGTCTACACGCTTCGTCCATGAACTGATATGTAACGAAGATGTTAGATTTGCCACGCTTGAGTCAAAAAAAGTCTTAGGATACTGACCTTTACAACTTCTTCGCGAACCTGAGCTCTGTCTTCTCCAGCATTTTCACCCAGGATGATGGAGAAAAATGAGTCTGTTTTAAACCCATGTGTTCTGCCTTTCCAAAAGACTTTATCTTCTCTGAGTCTTTGTTTAGCGAAATCTTGAACATAGTTGCAGCCACCCAGCCACCAAGCCAGGAACTCAAGATATAGGCACCCAAGTGCCCATACATCGTAGGAAGGGCTCACGAGACCCTTGCTAGAAGAGAGATCGGTCTCAGGGGCACGATATGTCGGTGAGTTAGCGATGAATCCCCTTCTGTCTTGGCTGACCTCTGCCTTCGTACTGAACTCCGCTAAGCCGAAATCTGTTATCTTTAGAATACCACCTAGAATTCCATGCGCAGAGTTCTGGTCTGGAAACCAGAGAATGTTCTCTGGTTTAATGTCGCCATGCCTACCAAATAGCTCACGAACCTCATTCTGATCACTCCCCATTGGTCTTGGATTGGCCGGCGAGGTTGCGAAACCGGAAGCGAAACGACGAAAGAGACTGAATGAAGCAGTATGATAACGATGGATGTATGAAAGACCGTCTGCAAGGCCTTGACACTGATGTGCTAGCCACTTAAGATTCTCGTCTCTGTGTTTTTCTGAAGGGTTCGGATTGATTTTATACCAGTATCCTTTGAGGTCGGCGTCTGCCCATGGGAAGATGAAATGGTAACAATCATAATGGCGATACGTCGCAAGAAGAGATATTATGTGGTTGTGCCTGTCCTTGAGCTTTCTCAGGACAGTAGCCTCGTTCTCAGGGTCAATCCAGATCTGTGGAGGGGGTGACCTGGATCCAAGCCTCTTGATAGCAAAAACCTGTGGTACGATTCCTGAGCTCTGATAGTAGCCAAAAGAAAAGACGTTAGTTTGATACATATTAAGAGCACGGAATGGCAGATTAATTGGACTGACTCTGAAAGAGTGGTGGCTAGCATGAATCTCGACCTTGAACACTTCGCCAAATCCCCCTCTGTCCGACACTAGAGTCCAGGAAGTGAACGGGGGTATTTCTTCCCTTTCCAAGGTTTGCGAGTTGTCATTTCTCTCCGATAATGGTTCAAAAAATGTAGAAAGGACTACCCATTGCTTTTCGATAAACTTATCGTAAAAGCTCTTCTTCCGTCGAAATCCACGCAAAGTGACTTCTTTTCCATTTCGTGTCCGAATGGTAATAACCGCAGTGTTTACTACATCACCTAACTTAAGGGGAAGGTCATCATCGCAAACCCTTTGTTCGAGGAATGGGAAAATCAGCGAAGGTCGCTTGAGTAAGACGAGGATAGCGAATATCTTTCGATATGTTTTGCGGTCATATTTCTGCTCGTCTTGCGTGGTTGCCGTCCCGCAAATCATTCTTGCCTCCTTTTTGAAGTCTGACCTATGAGGACGCAGAAGGCGAAGAATGAGCGACTTTTGCCACTTATCGCATTGCGCAAGCTCCTTCTCCACGGCTTCTTCCGTCAAAACTTTTTGGATCTCATCCCTTGGGAGAAATCTCTTTCCACGACAGTCTGGATGCACACTGGGCACAGTGGCCCGGAAAACTCGGACTCTCAAACTTTGGTCCCTCCCAAATGCGTCACTGAGGCGGCCAGGTTCTCGCAGCTTATCACTGAGGCCCTTGACTCGACTCTGATAACACGTCAGCGAGTTTTTACAGGATAAAGAAGCCAGATCTTACTTCAATGAGCGATTTGATATGGTCACTGCTTTTCTGCCCTTTTTGTGCAGACTTTAAAGCGTAACCCTCTCTCTTACTACGTCGTAAAGCCAATTCGTCAGGTTCGTGGTGCCTGTCGGCGTCTCCCGTCTCGGTATAAGCCAAGTCTTCAAGCATTCCCTCGGTTACGGAATGACTCCGCCGGAGTGTACCAACCAGTGACTGATGGGAGCGTAGAGTCGGCTCGCTCTGTGTAGACGTGTGTGTGAGGGCCACTCCAAAGTGCGGTGACATGTTCGGATCCATATTGGTCAGATTACAAGAGCAATTCCTTATTGCATGAAGAAACGTGGTAATACACTTGAAGAGTAATATCTAAAACTACAATTACAATTCCTTGCAGGCTCCCCACTTTGAAGTACTCGAAAAAATCAGGCTCTACGACTCAAATTGCCAATGTCTCACTTACCAACCACCTCATTGTGAAGCTGATCTCCAGGCATTCTTGACTTCCAGGCTCTGGCACTTCGAAATACGATTAGCGTTTTGGCTGGTATCATGCGGTCCCGCCACCAAGCCCAGGCTTCAGCTGGCACGCCACTCAAAAAGCCTTGCGCAAGTACCAAGGCAGAATGCCCTCAGTCAGACGCCACCAGCGCTTACAAATGGTCTCCCATATCCCCCAGAATTTGCGCAGCTTTCTCCTTCTTTCATCTTATACAAAAACATCCCAATCCCAACAGATAGCCAGTATGAAACCTCGCAAGATGATACTGATGACAAGTAAGCGGTTTCTACCCTCTCGACTTTTCAGTAGGGAATCTCGCAGAACTCCCTCGTCTGCCAAAACGCTCCAGATTCAGAGTATCGGAGCGAGCAATATCGATCCGGACAAGTTGGCGAGGCGATTGAGCTCAAAGTTCAAGCCGGATGAGTTTGAAGTCCATGTACAGCTTCCAGATAGGCAAACTTGGCGCTATCATCCGCTGATGCATTCATAGCTTGTTCAAAACACATATGTAATCCGGGCTCCAAGAATACTTCTGGCTGTAAGTATTTTGATTCACAATATTCTATTCGCACTGACAGCTTGCTAGAAAGAGATTGAAAAATGCCGATAATGTCAATTTGGCTGCTCCTCAAATTAGACAACAGAGATTTACAACTCTTTCTCCATAAGCCTGAGTCATGTGCACTGGATGGAGCTTCTGATCGGTGGTTCAGATCATTGCGCCATGTGGATAACTATTCTTCACTGCATTTTTAGGTGCTTGTACAGGCGCAGCGCGTGACAAGCAAAGAGCGGTAAAGCTTGCAGAATGGGCTTCTCAGGCAGACAGCTGAAATCAAGACGCTTCTACCGCCAATTTCAGACCGCTCACGCCACAGCGGGTGGATGAGATCACACGAAGGTAATGGAGGGTGTGCCACGGGTGACTTGCAGATAGCGCCTAGCCTGAATTCAATATTCTGCATTCCATATAACATATCTGATATTTCTCCTTCGTCAGCTGATGTTTTCAGCCGCAAAACCATTACTGGTATGCATGTTGAGACAAAGTGAGGGTCTGGGCCCTCAACATATCTTCATCCCGCTTTGCAAAAAGGTTGTGCAAGGACCAAGTGACAAGTTATGTCAAAAGAAAGCCAAAGATCATATGCCCCCTCTTTCTCAAATACACGCCTATTTCATATTCATCCATTATATCTGAACTGTTATCAAGTAGCACTATTGCGACTCTTAAGCGACTTGCAACATCATCATGACGACTAGCCTCGGGGTTGGAGGTACCCCGTGTCGAACTCCACGCAGACTGATCCGTGACACGTTTGTCGAAAGTTCATTTCATAGGCGGCCATGCAAATTCTCTCCAGAAGGGATCCTAAGTGGAGTCATCACGAGAGATTTCATTTTGCGGGCGATGTATAAAAACAACCTACCTCAAGCCATTCCCGACCCCATAGAAACGGTTATGGCTTTCATCTTGAAAGAAGCCCGAAAAGTCTTCGCCATTTGGGTCTTGGTCGGCATTAAAGGCCTCAAACTCTATGCCACCATGGAGCTTTTCAGGACGAACAGTGCCTGCGATACCGCTTTACCTTTTGAGGAGGACCAAATATCAAGTTTCACTATTTCCAAGGAATATAGTGAAATTGTTTTCCTTATAGCTGGAAAGGAACCATTTTGCGACGAAGACCATATATACGACTTTTGCCAAAAGCAGTGGGAGTTCTGCGCCCCAGTATTTGATTGCAAGAAAGATAACCACGACCTCAATGAGAGTGCAATTCTACCCTTCACGGAAAAGCACTTGACCACGGCCAATGAGGGAGCTTTCGGCCAGGTTCTGAAGTATACCATACACAACCGTCACATCAATACAACTGGCTTGGTGAGTCCAAATCTTTCTAGCGTAGACTATAACTGACATAGGTGACCGAAACAAGATGCCCCATCCCCAGTATGTTGCCGTTAAGAAAATCAAGCTCGAGACTCAGAACGACCCAAAGATTAATATCGCTGGCTGGGAGAAGGAAGTTAGGGCTCTTTGGAAGATGAGAGAGCTTCGTCAAAAACACATCGTGAAGTTCATTACGGCCTTTCGTCGAGGCATGGATGAGCACTATCTCATCATGGAATGGGCTGATGGTGGGAACTTGAGAAACCTATGGGAGAATTTCCGACAGCCCTTGACTGCGAATTTGGTCAAGGATGCTTTCAAGCAACTACTCGGACTTTCTGAGGCACTGGATCAAGTCCACAACCCAAGAGCCCAAAGTGCAAATGGGCATTTTCGGCATGGAGACCTCAAGCCGGAAAATATTCTCTGGTTCAAGGACCCGACGGACAAGCGCAAGATAGGTATACTGAAGATTGGGGACTGGGGCCTTGCCAAACAGCACCAGGACTTCACTCAGATCCGAACCAAACAAACAACAACCGGATTTGGAACACGTCGATATGAGCCACCCGAAGAAGAGACGATAAAGGATAATAATCTGGTGGTGCCAGATGCACAGACTGTACTTGGCAGAATTGTAAGAAAGCGATCTAGACTTTATGACGTCTGGGCGATGGGATGTATCTGGTTAGAGTTCTTGATATGGCTGATGTACGGCCACGACGGGTTGACCAGGTTTAATCGGAGCTTTAAGAATGGGAGGTCGGACGTTGTCTGTTTCTACGAGATCGATGACAAAGACGTTGCTAGAGTGCACAGAGTTGCCAAGCAATGGATGGATCACATGGCCCAGGACCCAGTGTGCGAGGTTGGAAAAACTGCATTGGGAAACCTGCTAGAGCTCGTCAGGAGTCGACTACTCGTAGTCAAGCTACCTGATGGGTTTGGGACAATTATCAACCTACCCAGCCAGCCAGGAACAAACATTGATATCTCGACTACCCCGGAACACATAATTGATCTCCCGCCATCTGGAAGTGCTTCATCATCAATAATTGTTCCACAGATCAATGTGGTTGAAGCAGGTCCTGTAGATGAAGTACTTCCAGCAACACTGGAAAGCTTTGTCCCCAAGCCGCCCCTATCAACTGGGGGTCGCCGTGCCCGTTCCGATGACCTTTTCAAGTAAATGAGTACCATCACCGGGAATGACTCAGATAACTATTGGCTTTCAGGTACCCCTCTTCCCCCTCCTGGTAATGCTACTGAAGATACAGAAGTCGGGAACGAACCGCCAGCTGGACAGTATTCAAATCCGAAGCCCTTGAGCGTGGGGTTGTTCGTAGCACAGAGCCAAACAATAGAATTGACACAAATAGTACGTATTTCTTCTTACTCCTAATCTTATAAGCTCTTGAAACTAATACAAGCCTCTCAATATGTAGAGAGTGAGTTCATAGCGCTTTGCTCTACTAACATTGTGAATGTTGACGAGATGTGCCCTTGGCAAACAGGATGTAGGTTTATGTTGCGTTCTTTGTCTCAACTTGTTTTGTTACTGACAAAGCCAGTATGTATGTTAAACATTTTAATTAATAGCAACCATTATACCAAGCTGACTGTTTCTGTTAACGTCTATTAGGGGGTAAGTACAAGATTTATATAACACATTTTTTCGTTCGATATGCTGATACAAGTCTATAGAAAGTAAGCATCTAAGGTTGCCCCTACGAGAAGCAGCACATCCTCTAACCTTCTTGCTTTAGACAGTAAGTCCAAAAAAGTGATTTAAATAGCATGCATCGATATAGCTTAATAACCTTGTATACAGAGCGTAAGTTATTACCCTATTCAATAAGCATAGATGATAACTTGTTTTGTGATAGCTTGAAAAAGATTGGAAACGCATAGTCGACAACGAGATGGCGATTTCTATTCTGTCATCTCGTAATTCCGACGACCTTCTCCACATGGCTCTTCCTGGGTCCATCCAACTCTGTTTGAATTGTCAAAAGTTTCGTAATGATATTTGGAACCCGAGCTTCAGCATTGTTTACTACTCAAACCTTCTAAGAGCCAACTCCAGTGATGGATGCTGCGATATTTGCAGTCTTTTATGGAAAGTCTCGCAGAAAACTGGCAACAAGAGTTCTACTATCAATTTCTCGAGGGAAGGGTCGGCTATTCTTTTGAATGGCTATACACATGTCGCATCTCTATTCCGAAGTCCGGGTAAGTTATTATTCCAACATTGACTAACTATGACAGGCTTACTGATCTTATTTTAGACCTAAACACCGCACTTAATAGTCAGATTCAAATCGGTTTGCCTACAATGCCTTTACCTGGTAGTCCGGCATATCTCGATATTATCAGAAAATGGCTTCATGCGTGTGACAGCAAGCACGAAATTTGTGCCCGCGACCTGAATATAACCAACTCTAGCAGCTCGAGGGGAGCAAAGAGGTTGCCAACCAGGGTTATTGCGGTTGGCAGTGAGGGTGACGACAAAGTCCGTCTTATCGAGACTAATTCGACCAGTAAGGGCGCTTGGGTAGCTTTGTCTCACCAATGGGGCACGGGCGCTCAATTTTGCACGCGCAGGACCAATCTGCATGACCATGTTGTCGGTATCAGCATGGAGCGTCTTCCCGCTACCTTCCGAGACTCTGTCATTGTAACCCGAGCTCTTGGTTGTCCATTTTTGTGGATTGACTCTCTGTGTATCATTCAAGGTCCTGACGGTGACTTCAGCGAAGAGGCAAAGCGAATGGAACGAGTTTACAGTGGTGCTTATTGCGTGCTTGCTGCCAGCCGCACACCTGGCCACAACGCCGGCTTTCTTGGGCCACGAAATGAAGCCCTAGGTGTCACACTCCGTCAAGAAGGTCAATCAGCACCGTTTTATCTCCGCGAGAATATCGACGACTTTGAGTCTCACGTATTGAACGGACCACTAAGCCAGAGAGGGTGGGTTCTACAAGAGCGTGCACTCGCTCGCCGGACAGTATACTTTACAGACCACCAGACCTACTTCGAGTGTGGCGATGGTGTCCGCTGCGAATCTATGTCGAAGATGACCAAGTGAGACTCTCTCGTTAAGTCATATGTCTGTTGCTAATGTTGCTAATGTCATGACAGCCAGTGCGCGGCCTTCCTAGGCGATCCCAACTTTCCACGGTTGATGATGAAAGCGGATAAAGGTGCTAAGATTCTCGGCTACCAAGATCTTTACAAGTTGTACTCTGGGCTTGCCTTGTCACGCGTCACTGACCGGCCATGGGCTATCAATGGTCTCCAAGAACGAATTGTCACAGCCCTCAATGTGCAAGGACAGTTTGGCATGTTCTTTGAAGATCAGCCTGGCGGTCGCCGCCGTGGTCTGCTTCGCCGAAGTCTCCTCTGGCGTCGAGCAGAAGATGTTGAGTCTCTCAGTCGTATCTCATTCTCATCCAGTCCTGGTGCTCTCATAGTTCCATCATGGTCCTGGATGGCATACGAGGGCCGTATTGACTACATTCAGGCTGACTTTGGCGGCACTGAGTGGGAGGCTTTACAGAGCCAATGGGACGCTGGCCCTGAAAGGGCTGACAGCGGAGTGCTAGCTGCCACAGCGAGAGACTACAGTGATAGAGATCCAGACTCGAGGCTTGTTTTTGACTCGCCGCCCAAGTCTCAAACAAAGGGATGTAAGTGCGTTGTGCTTGGGAAACAAAAGGGAGACATCCCCGACTCCGAGAAGGTCCATTATGTGCTACTAGTGCAACCGAAGTCACTTACAGGCCAGACTGTAAACCCTTTGTATGAGCGAGTGGGTGCCGGCACTGTACTAGGGAGATGTATCGAGGGCAACAGTATGAAGGTTGACATTTGTTAGTTATTTTATCTTAGCCTCTCATTCAATTCGGAACCAGGTATAAATTACAGTCGTTAAAGATCCTTTGATGGGTCTCGGGATTCTAACACAATGACTATTCCAAATGAGTCACATCAGCCACCTCTGCCTTCTCAACCCGCTTCTGCTCAAGATGAACCAAAGTCTCGGGACGCTCTCGCTGCGTGAGTTCCGGAACGCGACAGACGATCAGACCTGGGTTCTGGATAAAGATCTGGTCCATGTCCTCTAGGGTACGACGAGCGGTTTCTGGGTACAGGAAGTAAACGATGGGAAAGTAGGAGTAGCAGAAGCCGGCAAATACTATTTTTGGTCAGCGACTTATCCATGTAACAATGCGCTTGATAGGTGCTTACAGAGAAAGAAGCCCCAGTTGAGATTGTCAACGCCAGTCTTGGTGAACTGAGTAACGATGAAGCCACCCATCCAGTTAGTGGCTGTGGCAGCGGCAGCTCCTCGTGTACGCCAACCGAGAGAGTTGATTTCTGAGTTGAACACCCAGGGTACTTTGGCGAAGCTGGTACCATAACAGAAGTAGTAGATGAAGAAAAAGGCTGTAGTGACTTCGCCGAGCTATGGAAAAGTTAGCTGTTTATGTAGACTTGTGTGTTTCCGCATCACATACCCTCTCCTTCAAAGCAGGGTTATGTTTGGCTCCTAGTAGAGTCATAGACACAATCATGTAGCAAGAGCCCATTGTCGCTGCTCCGTAAAGCATCATCCTAGTAAGGTCAGTAATCCACTAGGTCAGTCATGGGGTAGGTGAATGTTTACTTCCGGCGGCCAAAGCGGTCGATGATGAACAGACAGCAAACGGCAGCGAATAGGTAGATAGTGCCATTGACACCCGTGAGAAGACGACTTCGGCGCGCACTGTAGCCAAGGACCTGCTGTAGCATGGTAGGGAGGTAGTATCCGAGGGCATTGACTCCTGAAAACTGCTGCATGAACTGGGTACCGCATGAGAGTAGGATCCTGCGAAGATTCTGTGTCTTGTCGCGGCATTTGAGCATATCAATAGTGGATACAGTCTCCTGTCGCTCCTGTTGGATTGTAGCTTGAATAGACCTGAACTCGGTCACAACATCCGGATCATCGGTGGCCACGTTCCTACCAGCGAGGCGTGCTATCACCTCAAGGGCGTCTTCGTGTCGATCCTTGAGCATCAGCCATCTCGGCGAGTCGGGAACAAACAACAGAGCAACCGAGATGACGCATGGGAACAGCAGCTGAAAGCCGAGGGGGAAACGCCACTGGATGGGACCGGTTCGAACGCCGAGGGCGTAATTCATCCAATTGGCGAGGCAAAAGGCGGCGGTATTGCATAGAGACTGTACGACGACGAGTTTTCCGCGAACGCGAGGTTTCGAGCATTCGGCTTGGTAGACAGGGCAGGTTGACGAGGTGATGCCTATAAGCAAAGACGTTAGATTGGAGGCGATTCGGTTTGTGTACAGAAGGTGACTCTTGGAAACATACCCATTCCGAACCCATTGATGACACGGCCGATGATCATCTGAGGAAGATGCCACGATGCAATTTGAAGCACTGCGCCGACCAGGTTGCTCAGAAGGCCGACCCAGATAGTTTTCTTGCGCCCTAACTTGTCACCACAAACGAACGCGAAGATAGCCCCAAAGAAAGCGCCGAGCTGATGATGAGGTTTAATATTGGTGCTTGTCCGAAGATGTTGTGTTAACTTACAGCAAAGCAACTGGAGACAATTCCAGAGATACTCGCGACCTTGGTCTCGGGAAACCAGTACTTGAAGTCGGCTGAGATCAGGACTGATGAGAAGACACCCTAACGGTCGTTGATTAGCGATTTCCTCGATCAGATAGGATATAGAGTTGCTTACCTGATCGTAACCGAACCATGACATGGAAACTGTGTAGCTGCATCAGCACCGGGTATCTTGTAACACGGACAAGGCACTGACCAGCATTGACAAGTGTCACGCACACCAAAAGCGGCGTGCCACTGAGATTACCCAGAGCCATTGAAGGTTGGTGTTGTGAAAAGACAGTGTTGAGGAGATGGCTGATCAGCGGACTGAAAGGATGGTGATGGAATTAAGCAACAGAGATCACGGCGATCGGCTGCCATTTATAATAATAATCACAGGGACGCGATCTAGACATCAGACGCTTTTGTTGGATGGCTGCTAGTTGCCAGACGCTCGGGTCTGGGGTCTAGGGTATGGTCCGGGGAACGAGCTAATTGTGCGGGGAAATTGATCAGACAACCCATCGGCTGATGCACGCTTCGGCGTAGGCTGCGCTTGAGCACTGAGGGAGGAATTGAATCCGGAAAGCTTTAACCGCATCGACACGAGCTAGGCCAACATTGGTCATGGTATGTGTAGGGACTCTTGGCGGCGGGTATAGGCGGCAGCCCGCCGTCACTTGTAATTTTCAGTCACCAGACCTCGTAGCTCGCGGGGGTAGGCGGCACATTATTAACATGAACTGAGAGCCAAGACCCCGCCCGTATTGCGGCTTGTGAAGGGGTACGGAACAAACAGACGCCAGCTCCATATAACGAACCCGTAGATAAAATAATCATGGAAAATTGTGCAAATTTCCAGGTGCTAACCTGTAATCGTGTTTCACTTTCTCACTACTGCTCTCCATCAGACATGTCCAAGATGGATTCTTCACTACCAGCGATGTACGTTCAAGTATATCTTTTCTGAACGATATATTATATCGACTAATATTAATGTCGACTCTTCAGACAGTACGTCTTGGTGACAGGTGCCACCGGGTTCATTGGTGCCCATGTTGTCGACCAACTTCTGATGCGTGGTATCAAAGTCCGCGGCACTACTCGATCTTTATCGAAGGGGGAGGCCATGATTGCTGCAAGACCCGAGTATCGCGAGAAGCTCGATTTCGTACAAATCAACGACTTTGAGAATCCTGGGGGGTTTATAGAGGCCATTAAGGATATTGACGGTGTTATCCATGTGGCGAGTGTGCGTACTATCAAAGAACTGAATAATATGTCGCAGATTCTGACTTCTCCTAGCCTTTCACATATGACACCAAAGACAACGAGAAAGAGTTGATTATACCAGCGATTAATGGTGTTGAGTCCATCCTCAAAGCGGCGGCCACCTCGTCGAAAGTAAAGCGCCTCGTCATCACGTCTTCCTTTGCATCCGTCCTCGACGCTGGGCGCAGGGCACCACCATACTTCACCTACACTGGTAATGACTGGAACCCCCTGTCTTACGAAGAGGCAGCAGACCCTGCGACCAGTGCTGTAATTGCTTATCGCGGATCCAAAAAGTTTGCAGAACTCAAAGCTTGGGAGTTCATTGCGAAAGAAAAGCCTTCCTTCGATTTGGTCACGCTTTGTCCGCCAATGACATTTGGCCCAATACGCCATCCTATCGCGAATGTCGATGCTCTCAATGAGTCCAATAAGATGTTGTTCAAGATAGCGGGCGGTGAAACACCCCTGCCGGTTGCTCGGGTGCCCTTTTGGATTGACGTTCGCGACCTTGCGAGAGCGCACGTCGAAGCACTTTTGCGGCCTGAGGTCGGTGGAAAGCGATATATCCCGGCCTCCCCTGAGCGATTTACATATGGCAAGGCCGCTAATATCATTGGATCGCATTTTGCATGGGCGGCAGATAAGGTGTCGAAACAAGTACAGACCCCCGATGAATCTCACGGTGTGGATGGGGAAACGGCGGCAAAGGAACTGGGCATTGATTACACACCTTTTACGAAGACTGTTGTAGACTTGATCACACAGGTAGATGGTATGGAAAAGTAATGGTCGTTTAGACTACCAAAGATTAGATTGTTTATAATAGACTAACCTCGGGAAGTATGCTTATTCCCATAACTTTATGCTTTCCTACGATGGTATTCTATCTACTATGAGGCTTGCCTTTACTTGACTATATGTTATGCATACGTTAATTCTACTTACAGTTGACATTTCAGCCTGTATCAGTGCCTATCGACACTCTCAGAGTGTAGTCTGGCACATAAGGTTAGTATACTATCACCTTAATACTAACTCTTCTGACAGCGCCATATAAACTACTCCCATATCATTGTATATAGGTTGTGATAGCCGTCAGTGTTGTCATTTCCGACAACAGACGAAGCCGTTCGAGATCGTGACTGGCGATGCGTTAATACGTCTTCAGTACACCTCCTCTCACCTGGCCTTTCCAACCTTGCCTAGAGGAAGACCCACGCAAGAGATAGAGAAGTTCCGTGAAGGCTGTTCTGGTTTCTTGCCTGGAAACATTGTAATGGCGTTGTTGCAAGCAGTACAATACAATACAATTATCACGCGTGGTGGCTTGTCCTCGCTAACGAAGCATTAGAGGCTAACCCTATGCCTAACAGGCAGACCAAACCGGATCCAAATTTGGCCAAGTTAGGGGCCACATGGGACGTCGGATGAAAGAATGCTGTGATTGGACGCGGATGAGCGGCAGCAGAAATCTCAAGCACAAGGTGGGTATAGGCGGCATTAATCAATCGAGTCATGTGAATGGCCATACATAGCACGATCGATGAAGGTATCATGTAGGCTGAAGGGTTGAAGCAGTTTCGCGGAAGGCGGATTCGGTTATGCCGCCGCTATATGGCATGATTTAGGATAATGAAGAGTTTTCTCCAATAAAGCAAATGTTACTTACCTTCTACTCAAGGCAGAGATAAAAGACAGCTGGAACGTGACCAAATGGGGCCAATCGACCATACATTAATCTGATCACTGTTCTGCAGTCTGAAGTCTGACTGTACTGCTCTGTATACTTGGCCAACTATGTATCCCGAAACCTTTGATGGATTTGCCATCCCTTCTGCGTCCGAATGGGACAGCCCAAAACGAATCACGGTAACTGCCAGCAAAAATGAAAAGATGACAGCTTTTGTTGACACCTTGCTTTGTAGTTCAAACCAAAAGCTTTCGGAGAATACGATATCGATGTCAAGATTGTTGCTTGCGGTGTTTGCGGCTCCGATGTTCACACCACGACTGGCGGCTGGGGAAACAAGACCTGGCCATTAGTCCCAGGGCATGGTAGGATCCCCGAATAATCATACTATCTATATATAGCTAATTTTCAACAGAAATCATCGGGTACGCGGTCAGAGTAGGTGCTAAAGTCACGAGCGTCAAGGTTGGTGATCGAGTCGGAGTCGGCGCTCAGATATCAGCTTGTCTAGATTGTCCAACATGCAAAGACGGTAACGAGACATACTGCAAGGAGCAAATGGGTGCGTACAACAGAGAATTTCTAACCAGATAGAAAGAAATTAATATCAGGATAGACACGTACGGCTCAGTTTATCCTGATGGCACCGTAGCACATGGAGGTTATTCATCTCACATTCGTGCTCACGAGCACTTTACGTTTCCCATTCCCGAAGAACTTGAGACCGAACTGGCAGCGCCGATGCTTTGTGCTGGTCTGACAGCATATTCCCCTCTCGTTAGGAACGGAGCTGGGCCTGGCAAGAAGGTTGGCATAGTAGGAATGTGCGTAATTCCATCTGTTGCCTTGTACAATATGCACATTTTGCTAACGTGATGTAGAGGAGGAATTGGTCACTTTGGCATCTTGTTTAGCAAGGCACTAGGGGCAGAAACTTATGCCATTTCGCGGTCCTCGTCTAAAAAAGACGATGCATTGGCTATGGGTGCTGATGGCTTCTTGGAAACTCGCATCGAGGGATGGTCCAAAGAGCATGAGATGACATTTGACTTGATCCTTTCAACCGCGAGCTCCAACGACGATTTCGATCTGGCCCCGTACCTCTCGCTGCTCAAAGTTCACGGCCGCTTCATCGCTGTTGGTCTCCCAGAGGGCGAAGGATGGCGAGTCTCGCCCCAGAGCTTACTTGCGAACGGATGCTTGATAGGCAGTAGCCATTTGGGAAGCCGAGAGGAAACGTTGGCGATGCTTGAACTTGCTGCTAAGCAGGGAATCAAGAGCTGGGTCGAAACGATTCCCATTAGTGAGAAGGGCTGTGGTGAAGCGCGTAAGTCTTGTAAAACTCGCTGAAAGTTCGCCCCAGGCTGATTCAAATAGTGCGACGGGTTCATGAAAACCGCGTTCGATATCGGTTTACACTAACTGATTATGACAAGCAATTTGATTGAAGAATCAAGACATACTTTTGCAGCTGAACATGGCTCAGAGCCATGTCATTCTAGCGCGATCACGCGTGTGCTATTAGGCATTATTGGTGGGCTTGGCATACTTGGGGAGTTTGATGTAGGGTAGCTTTTGTTGATGATCAAACCACTATGCTTCAAGCAGAACAGTTCATCCACCATCAGCACTTTTTAATTTTCGAAGCTAACCTCGCTTGTAGAGAAAAGGCAAAAATAATTAAAACCTCTGTTGTTGAAGCCGATGCCATTTCTAACAGTCATTTGAACTACGTGAACTATTGCATACTCATATACTTTCTTGTACCAGCTCCAGATTCACATGCTCTAGCTAGTCACATCTAATATCCCGCCTCTTACTCACCTCGAGGACGATACGCTATTCTTCTCTTAAAATAAACCACTTTATTATCCAACATAAAACTTATGATACAAGATTTGACGACGATATTCAGCAGTATTGCCGAGATGTTCACTGCCGGTGCATTGTAATTCCGGTCCGTTGGGACCAGCGATGCGGGGTCATACTCCTGCAAACCCATGCTGATCACTGCAACTTTATTTTGTCGATTATATATGCATGCCCAGGTCCAAACATGAGCTTTAATCGCCAAAGAGCAGCATTAGCATGCACATACTGCCGCCACCGGTAAGCCAATTATCACGAACTATATACGCTCAAGTTCTTATTCAACTGGCATCAGGAAACGGCGATGTGACGCCTCGAAACCGACATGTAATAACTGCATCAGATCAGGTGTGGACTGTCAGTATGACGATGGCCCCTCGCAGAGGTATGGACATGCTACTATCTGTTATCAAAGTGGGCTCTAATTGTCTAACAGAATTGATACTTCGGGGGGCACAAAAGAAATAATAAGTCGGCTGAAAGACATCAAAGACATACTGGCCGAGCAACAGCAGCAACTAACAGTCTTATCTTCTCTAAACGCTTCTCATCCAGCTTCTCGCGTCGGATTAGCCCATGGCGTTATGTCTAATACAAGTGATGGATCACCATCAAGCGTTTCGATGCATGGCACGCAACCTATTGACAACGACTCTCCACAATTCGCCACTCATATGAGAAAGCAGTCAGATGCAGACGCATCTGAACCGATGAATATCCCGGCTGAGCACAAGACTTCGTCAAGCTACCTACTAGGCCTTCCCGCCGTGAAGATGCTAGTAGGTGAATACCCAACAAACTTATTCTTTCTGTTGGAGAGCCAGAGTCCTCTGCCGCCCGAGTTATCTCCTGAACAGTGCCAGACTTCGCTGCCCCCTTTTCAAATTGATCGACCGTTTCTTGACCACCTGGTTGCTTCCTTCTTCTCTTCAGTACACGTCAGCCATCCAGTACTCGATCAAGCAGAGTTCACAATCATCTACGAAAGATTCTTGGACAAGGGAGCTGATTCGAGCACAGAGTCAGCTTTATGCATGACTGTGTTTGCTCTTGGTGCTGTTTCCAGCTTACCAACCGGTTCGAGCGATACACAAAGTTCTCCTGCTGGTACGGAATACATCAAGTATGCTCTACCGACGCTCATGCTGCGTTCATTATGGTTATTTTCCTTCGACCTTGCTCTTGCGCAGGCGCTTGTTTTAGCGAGTGTCTATTTCGCATACATTGTCCGTCCGCTGCATAGCTGGCGACTTATATACCTGGCTACCAATCTTTTGCAATTAAAACTTTCAAGGTAAGATGGTCTAAACGGCTGCGGCGATTATTGCTGATATGACTAGCAGCATGGGTTGCCAAAAGCAAGCGCTCAACACAGAGGTAGACATACTACGGCTATTCTGGTCTTGCTTTATCATCGAATGCGACAGGCTTGCAGAGCTAGAGCTGCCTAGAAGCAGTCTGCAACAATTGACCGATGACGCAAACTTACCCAGATGTGAAAATTTGGATGATATTCACATGACAGCGTATCTGGCCGAAATATCCATCCGAAGACTTCTAAACCGCATACATAACTCACTTTATCCAAGAAAACCCAACGCTCTCAACACATCTCTTTCTTCAACATCGCTAATGACACCAGAAGAGTTCTCTATCGACGAGTTAACATCTATAACCTCTGTCTGCGAAGAACTGCATAGTCAACTCGACCTATGGCATGCAGCTATTCCAGAGCAGTTCCGACCGCCACTGAATCTTGAGGACATAGATAATGACAGGATATCCATCTTAAGAATCCGATACTATGCTGCAAGGCATATCATATATCGACCTTTTGTTCTCCATGTGACAACCCACAATAACTCACAGATTCCGAGTGCAGTCATTGAGAAGGCAGGTATTTGCATCGAAAGTTGCAGCTTATACCTTTATCACACCTCTAAGATTCTTCGGGCTCCCAGTCAATATACGTGGACCTTTGCGCTGTCGTAAGTACTTATTATCAGACCGAAATTTCTTATACTGAAATACCGCTAGGTCGCTTGGGGCTGTCATCATATTGACATTGTCGTGGCTCAATCCAAAGCTCCGGTTCTTTGTTCCTGAAGTGGACAGCTTCCAAAGCATGGCTATTGATAACCTTAGCCGATGGAATGTTTCGAGTATCTCTGATGTTTTGGCAATACTTGAGGAGATAAGGAGGAAGACACGCCTTCGATCGCGAGTCTGAGCGATCAAGGATCCTTGATCAGTCTGTTTACGTGACAATCACGGTCGCATTGTAAAGTACTATGTAAGATATCGTGGTTCTAAAAGATGGAACTTGGTTCAGTTTATTCAGCTATAGCTCGCCGCCCGTGGGCTGCGCGATGATCTTCAAACCGATGTCAGATGTCCAAAACTTGCCATCAGGGTATGTGTACTTTTCGAGTGCCTCATCAGTGTATCCGGTAGAGTAACCAGGTGCCAATGGCGTGACGTAGTGAGTGTTGACAATCTTGGACGGATGTCGCAAGTTCTCGCGGTGGCTGTCAGCATTTTCCAGCATTGACTTGCGTCCACTGATGGCAACATAGTCAATCGTGCTGAGATGGGAAGTGAGTTCTGTTAAGCCCATTGCACCATTGTGTGGAACACAAGGGATATTGAACTTGAGGGCCATTAACATGACAGCCTGGAAAGAGAGTGATTAGCTTGGGATGTGATGTTACAATAATAAGGCTTGTGTCGACTCACGAGACATTCGTTTACGCTGCCTAGTCTAACGGCATCGATTTGAGCAACGTCAGTTGCTTCAGCTTGCAGCAACTGCTTGAAAGTGACTCGGTTTTGTGCCGCTTCGCCTGTAGCAACACCCACGCCATACGGCTTGAGCGCCTTGCGAATCGCGGCGTGTCCCAGCACATCGTCGGGGTTTGTGGGTTCTGTAGAATATCAGTGATATGTTTCTAGTTGAGCGATCGAGATTGAGTCATACCTTCGATAAAGACTGGCTTGAACTCTACCAAATGTTTCATATACTCAATAGCCTCGGGAACACTCCAAACCTATTTTCCAACATTAGTAATCGGTATGAACAAATGAGGTGATGATCTACCTGGTTAGCATCAATCATGATCTGATACTCATCACCATAACCCAAGACGTCTCTCACGGCGGAGAGTCTTTCTCTATCGGCTTCAATGCTGGTCCCAACCTTGAACTTGAAAACCTTGTATCCCTGGGCTAATGTCTCATGCAAGACCTCCTTCATCCTATCACCAGAGAAAGCCATCCATCCCGCTGATGTCGTGTATGCCGGTACAGCAACATTGTCAAAGGCCTCCTGCAGGCGTTCTTCCTTGCCTTTTGAAGTCTTGTGAAGCATACTAATAGCCTCCTCTGGTGTGATAACATCGGTGATATACCTGAAATCAATGCAGCGGACAATCTCTTCGGGTGTCATCTCACACACGATCTGCCAGACGGGAATGCCTAATATCTTGCCCCAGAGATCCCAGACAGCATTGAGTACGCCGGCAACAGCCAGATGTGTGACACTCTTTTCAGGGCCGATCCATCTGTACTGTGAGTCGGAAACCATGTATCGCCAGGTTTTGCCCATGTTGCGAGTCAACTCATGCATGGTCTTTCCAACTACGCGCTTGGCGAAGATGTTCAGAGCCATGCAAATGAGTTCGCTGCCTCGACCGTTGCTGAATGCCTATCTTGTCATTAGCAGTAGTCTAGTTGGTATTGGTTATAAGTGGACTGACAATGCCTTCACCAACCAAACCGTCGTGATTGGTATGAAGTTGAATGTATGGGTGCGACCCATTTGTGCCAACATGCATGGCATCTGAGCCAACTCCGTCGAGACTAGTGGGAAATCTAATATCGGTGACTGTGAAGCTGGTGATGGTGATATCACTAACATCTAAGGGTGTCTTTGAAGATGGCATTGTGATGGCGTAATCAGGAAGTTCTGGAAGTGCAAGGTCTAAGCTTATGATATGAGTTGCATATCATCTTGGAAATAATGAGGGGGCTTTTAAGGAGATTGTCGACCTGCATGACAGTCCCATGAATGGTCACAATGAATGCGGAAGTCAGCTCCGCAAACTGGGATGCTTGGGTAGTGAGGATTGCGGGGGTTCGGTTATGAACAAGCCTCCTTTAGCTAGAGAGCGGGCTGATCTGCCGACTATCCCCGCCAACACGAACCAGCTAAGGTAGCATAGCTCCAGCGGCTTGCTTAGCTGCCATCTATCCCCGCCCCTCCAAACATTCGGCGACGTGTTTTAGACGGGTAAGACTAAATAAGATGCTATATAACACACAAATCAATAGAACAAGTTGTCTTAGCTGGCGCAAGAGTTGAAGCACTAAACACAACCTATCTTGGCACCATGCCGCCGTTTCCCCTCGTCACGGGCATCATAGCTCCGACCCAGGTCTTTTTCCATCAAGATACTGAGGAACTTGACCTCGAGACCATTGGAAAACATGCAGTACGTCTAGCAAGAGCAGGCATAGCCGGCATCGCAACGAATGGTTCAAATGGCGAAGCAGTATATCTATCAGTCGAAGAACGAGCCAAAGTCACAAAGACAACACGACAAGCGCTGGATTCCTCAGGGTTCTCGCATGTACCAATCATGGTTGGGGCCTCGGACCAATCTGTGGCTGGCACTTTGAGACTATGCCACGATGCAGCGGCGTCTGGTGGCGACACGGCCCTTATTATGGTGCCTAGCTTCTACAAGTGGGCAATGGACGCGGCAGCTATGGAAAGATACTTCAAACAAGTCGCAGACGGGAGTCCTCTGCCGATCGTTATTTATAATTATCCTGCAGCCGTTGCGGGGATCGACCTCGACTCGGACATGATCGAACGTCTCGCTTCGCATCCGAATATTATTGGCGTCAAATTCACCTGCGGGAACGTGGGGAAATTGGCCCGCGTTGCTCGATCGACTCATCCCATAACAGAAACTTGCCCTGAGGCGAAGGGAACACGTCCATTTTATGCCTATGCTGGCATTGCGGACTTCATACTCCCCGCTGTAGCCGTCGGCGGCTCCGGAGCAATTGTTGGGGCTGCAAATGTGTTTCCTCGTGCTTGTGTCAATATGTACAAATTGGCGATACAAGGACGAGAAGAGGAAGCAAGACAGGTGCAACAGCAGCTGGCTCAGGCAGACTGGTCACTTACCCGACGTGCTATACCGGGGTTCAAAGCAATTCTGCAGCACTATCATGGATATGGAGGAGTGCCTCGTCAGCCTATGGCAGCGCTCACTAGTGAAGAAGCATCACAGCTATGCGAAGAGATTAGATGGATGATGGATATAGAGCTTGCGCTGCCTGATGCGACAAGTAGTGTGTTATAGATTATATTAACGTACATGATAAGCATGTGAACCATCCAAGTATGTGAACCACTTTTCCTATACCATATAGGTAGATATTATCATAAAAACACAACAAATCAATTAATTAATTAAAACTACT